>JAKSZP010004892.1:0-19012 GCA_022478985.1 Massospora cicadina
AAATGAGACCGAAATCTGTGGACAGCTTCTTGGAGGGTGGGGGTAGAGCCTGCGATGGCATCCAAGACAATCGTGTGGATAGTCCACATGGTGATTGCAACCACCAGAGCATGGAGGGAGGGTGGAAGGGGGGAGGCCATTTTTAAAGCAAACATATCTCTTGACAGACTGAAGGGATGAGTTTGATCCTGAGCAAGCAGACGTTGAACTTCGCGCCATATCACTTTAGAGGTAGGACACTTCTCCATGCGGTGGAACAGCGTTCCATACTGGCCACACATGATGCAGTATGAGTGTAAAGCGTTAGAGCGCTCAGCCGTACAGTACACCCACCTCAGGCAGCGACACACATGAGAACAGATTTGAGGCTGCAACAGAGGATGGTGTGCGTATTTCCAAATAGTCTTCTGAGTCTCAATGGAGTAAGGGATGTCCATCATGTCCAGGTAGTTCACCCTGGATAGGACATGGGGCCGTGTGGGGATCAATTCATCCAGAATTGGTAGCCCCTGGACCTCCTGCGTGAACCGAGGAGAGGGGCGGCCTCTCTGGGCTGTGTGTCCACTAATACGAATTCTCCACTCAGCGCTCCGCATGGAGAGGAGGATTCGTTTGTAGTGGGTTTTAGTACCGTGAGGACCTGTGGCCGATGGGTGTGAAGCCAGGTATTTCATCAAGGAGTGAAGGTTCAATGGATTGTTAAGGCCCAAGGAGCGGGAGAAGTTGGAGCAGGCCACGCGGGACCAGTGTTGGGAGGGGAGCGTAGGGGCGGTGATGGCCGCAATCCAGGTGCCCAAGATCTTGGCAGCATGGGCTTTGAAGTCAAGCAGGCCCATGCCACCATGATGATGAGGGCCAAACATGACCTCTAGCCGTACTGGTGGTGGGCGGCCTGACCAAAGCCGTCCTTGAAGAAGGGCATACAAGGATTTGAAAAAGCCTGGGGAGAAGGGGATGGCGTGGGCTCCAAACCAGACTTTGGAGAGGAGCATAGAGTTGGCTAAGACAACCCTGACAGTAAGGGAAGTAGGGTGGGCTCTGAGGGAAGCGCTGCGCTTCATCACATTGTCTAGAATACAACTTTCCATTACTTCTGATGCGTACCCGCCTGCCTCCACCCACACACCCAGATGGCGGACAGGCCCTATGGTAGGGCGTGGCACGAAGGGGAGCACTAGTGGGGCGGTGTGGGGTGAGCAGAGACGGCGATCACGTGTGCGAGCAGATGGGCCAGGCTGGGCACTGGTCGCTGGGGCCCAGAAGGTTTGATACCGACCAAGGAGAATGATTTAGGTTTTGGAAGCATTCAGTGCAGCATTACTTACCCGGGAATACTCGAGTAGAGCTTCAAGCGCGCGTGCATCTTTATTATTAGACACCCCAACCACACAGTTGTCTGCAAACGCCATCATCTTGACTGGGGCTTTGCCTGGTACATGGACCCCAGTGAGGTGGGAATTCACGTTTTGAAGTAGTGGGTCAAGGCTGAAGTTATATAAGAGTGGGCTGAGGGGGTCCCCTTGTCGTAAGCCCCTTTGAGGGCGGACTACTTCTGTTAGGAAGCCAGGGCCACGCACTGCCATTGTTGCAGATTCCATGAGCAGCATTACCAAGTTGATGAAGCGAGGGGGTAAGCGGAATTGATGGAGGCAGGCCCTGAGGTATTCCTAGTTTACTCTATCATAGGCCTTCTGTTGGTCCAAGAATACAAGTGCCCCAGAGGCTGTGGACTGGTATGCATTAGCCACAGAGTGCACGTTGTCCCAAATCGACCTTCTGGGTATGAAACTGAATTGTTCTGGGGAGATGGTGGCAGATGCTACAGTCTCTAAATGGTTAGCCATGATTTTAGTTAAAATTTTTGTATCCATGTTAGTTAAAGAAATGGGGCGCCAGTTGACTAAATCTAGCTTGTCCCCTATCAAGAAGAGTGTGACTGTGAAGGCCTCTTGTCCTCTTGGTAAGAGGGCGTTTCTAGAAGGCTCTGGTTAATGGAGGCAAGTTGCAGTGGGGATATATATTTGAAGTAATTTTGTAGAATTCATATTGAATGCCATCTGGGCCTGGATTTCCAATTTGGTGCACTGCGGATGGCTGTCCAGAGTTCATTTGGAGTAATCAAATTCATTAATTCTGGGTATCAGGAAATGGTGTGGATGTGGGTTTGGTTGAAAAATTTTGCCACTTCGCCCAGCTGAATTAAATTAGATCGGTATAACTTGGAGTAATACTTTTGTATTTTGATTGCCAATTTGGCTGGCATATCTGCGACGGAATCATCTGATCTCCACACCTGAGTGCAGGCCACGCTCTGGCGTGGTGCAAAGAATTTTTTAAAAATATGTGGTGCACTTGTCGCCCTCTGTAATACGTTTGGCCCTGTACTGAACACAAACCCAATGTTTGTGTTGCCTTTCAAGCGCGTTGAGGTGGGCAGCTGCCTCCTCCCATTTCCATCCCCATGCAGGGCTATAGCCTGTGGCTGGGATGTTGGACTCCAGGTGTGCCAACTCTGCCAGAGCGTGCAAAATCATGGCCGATGTGGCTCATAAGCGTCGGGAGGAGAGGTGGCAAGAGTGGCAGATGGTATACTTTTTGAAGGCTGACCATGTGGAAATTGGGTCTGCGCAAAACGGTGTAACAAACTCTTTTGCCCATGTTGCTGATTCCACCCAAGTGGAAAATCCTGGCGACGCAAGTTTGGGAGGGCAAAGTTTGCACCAATGTGGGGCCTTAGCCATTGTGACAGGTAAGTGGTAGTTTATTGAGACCAGCCGGTGGTCAGAGAATTCAATTTTTGTTGTTTTGAAGTGGGAAATGTGAGATTGAAACTTTGCCGGTGTGAGGATAAGGTCAATGCAGGTCATGGACCTTAATTGGCCGTTGTGGACATGGGGGCACATCATGTTTTCAATCAGCGGGGCTTGCCGCAGCAGCACATCTATTAACCCAAGGGTGGCCTTTAGAACGCGAAGTTCTATGTGACCCTGGGGGGCGAGGATGAAGGCCAATGGTATATGGGTGTGTTTAGCCAACAGTTCATGTTGCTGACTATGAAAGGGTCTGGGGGTAATGGGGGAGATTTGACCAATGTAAAAATACCTGACACTCTCATGCACAGGTTGGGGCATAGATGTTGATGATAGCATGCGCTATGTCAGCCCATGAGAAAGTGACAATGAGGATTCAGCCATTGAGGAAGGATTTCAACAATAATTTAAAAATCGTTTTTCTGAACTAGCACCCCACAGTACTCTGACCAAAAGGATAGGGAAGGGAGGAGCATGGTTTTCCAAGCATCCTCAGAACCTCGCGGACAGTGGGACTCCTGGATAGCCAGGATATCCACAGGTAAATTTTTTTTGTAAAAAACTCAGTTTTTAGCCCGGGATGGCGAGGCCTTGAGTCTGGCGATATTCAACGTCCCTAAAGTGAAGGCTTCCCCCATTGCACCTTAGGTGCAAGGGGTGGGCACCCAGGCCCACTAGCCTCCTCTAGATTCCCATGGGCCTTCACGGCAGCGCTGGTGTTTGCAGCAATGCTATTGGTGGTTTTATTAAGTATAGCAGAAAGGTTCGCGTTGGCTTTTGCCTTTGCTTTTTGTTTCCTTGACGTTGAGCAAATTTTTTGCGGTGCAGATGAGTTTGATGCACCAGCGTTTGGGTCAAAAAAAATTTCAAGTAGGTTATAAACCAAGTCGGTTTTAACTGGAGCTTGGTTGCAAAGGTTGGGTGAGATTGAGTCACCCATCGGATCCTCAGATTGCTTGCCCAATTGGCATGGGCTTCCCAATCTTATTGGTTGATGTATTCCCAATTTGCTTCCGCTGCGAAGGTTTTGATGTCCTCCTGACGTTGGGAGTGTGGGATAGCTGAGGCGACCTTGGCCGCTTCCTTGGCTGCGGCCCTGCAGGCCTGTTTGGCCTTCTTCCACCCTTGTGGGGAGATAGGCTTTACCAGTAGGTAGCAGCCTTGTGCTCCCCATGGGAAAGCCTCTTTGGTGCTTGTGGTTGGTTTGTAGTGCGCCTCTCCGCTGGCCATGGCCGCTGAGGGGTGCTCTTGGAATGTGATGCCCTCCTTGGTGGGGCATGCATGTGTCTTATGGCCATTTGTGTCACAGTGGGTGCAGATGGGGGTGCGCTGTCCACGGTTACCCAGAAAGGGTGGGTGGTATGCCCTTCAATATTGATATATGTGGAGTGCGGGATCTGGGTTAGGTCCTTCGCAATCTCCTCAGTTGGGGTCAGAACTGCGATGGCTTTTCCGGTGCACAGGTGTGGCATCAGCATAAAGCGTTGCATCTCAAAAGATTGTATTTCGCCATATATGGTGAGACCATCTTTCAAGAGCTGCTCCTAAATGGCACGTTTGACCATAGTAGGCAAAAAGTTAAACGTGAGGAAAATTTGGTTGGATTTTGTCCATCTGGTGCATTTGATTTTTGATGACCCATTGCCCTTTGGGGAGATTGACCACTACACACACCACAGCAGCTTCATCTGCTGCCTCCTTGTTTTTGAAACTGAGGTCCAGCCAACTGCGTGACATGGAGTGAGGTGCAATGTACACCGTGGTTGAGAAAAAAAAAGTGTGCACATCCCCACAAAATTTTTCCCATAAAGCTGTTTGTTGGATGTCTAGAAACACACAGACTCCATATTCCACCAACGAGATTGGATGGGAGTGCGGCGTGTTGATGTACTAATTTCATCGCGCTTTCCAAGTGAAGATTTCTGGGGAAATAGTGACCGCCTGTTTTTTATTTTTTTTCTATTCCACCAGTTTCTCTGGGGCGTTTTTGAACGTTTGAGGCCACGGGCCTACCACCTGCTCCTCTTACCTTACTTGCCCAACTCCTCCCTGACATGGGCGCAGACTAATCCTCTGTGAGATTATCAAACTAGAGTCAGACTTGATTTGAATAAGTTGCAAAAGTGATTGTAACGAGAGAGAAAAGTAATCTAGGGCTCATTAAGCCACAGAAATTTTGGGCCGAGCAATGGCTAGAATCGAGGAAAACATTATGATAAACTCCTGCGCTTCTTCCTACATAAGGCTTAGTTTGGACTTTGAATCAATAGATCTGAGGAAAATGTTCAGCACACCATTTAAAACTTGTTTCTGTAAAGGATGTTGCAAAGGTCACAATAAGGCTGAACCTGATGATGTGTCAACTTTTGTGGCTTCCTGATTAACATAAGTGATAGCTTGTTTATCTGAACAACCACATCATGACGTTCACCTTGGAGAAGATACTACCAGTGCGTGAGTGACCATGCCACAGCAGCAAGCTCCTTATCTTAGATAGCCCATGACTGCTCCAAGGAGGTGAACTAATGTTAGAAGTAAGCAACAGGATGCTCCACTCTGTCATGATCCTGAACTAAGATAGCCCCCAACACATCCACAGAGGCATCACATGCCACTATAAGAGGGCGATATGAGTTAGCATGCTTGAGAAAAAAGACGCTACAAGTACTTCCTTATCTGCCTCAAATGCACGTTGGTAAGTCTCTTTCCATTTGAAGGGCACATTCCTACATTTCAGGGAATAAAGAGGCGCCGCTAACTGAGAAAGTTTTCAAAATGAAATTCAAAAAATGGTACCTACAAAACTTCATAACTTTTTTGGGTGGTAGGAGTGTGCCATGATAGGATGGCCTTGAGTTTACTAGGGTAATGGCATACTCATCCTCCAGGAGCAGGTTGTCTAAGAAGGAGACTTTTCTTTGAGCCTTTACACTTTAAAAGCTTAATGTAAAAATCTGCCTTTTGCAAAACAGCCAACGTTACATATAGATCCTTCACATGGTGTTCATAAGTGGGAGTTGCACCAAGATATCATTGATATACAGCACTGAACAGGTAAAGCAAATATACTCATAACGTCATAAATAATATGCTGAAATGTGGCATAAGCGTTCTTCTGACTGAAGGGCATTACGTGAAACTAGTAATTGCCATATTTTATATAATTGGACATAAGCCACTCCTGGCCCTCAGCTAGCCAGACTTGATTGAAGGAGTTCATGAGGTCATGCTTGGAAAACACCTCAGACTTTGCAATGCCTGACTTATGGTTTGTTCTAAAGAAAGGGGATAGGATTGTGTACCATTATATTATTCAAATAGCTTTAATCCATGAAAGGCGCAAACTAGCATCAGCCTTTTGATCAAAAAAATGATGGGGGAAGCGATGGAGAGGATTTAATTATACCTAACCCTTCTGGATAATGTCATACAACCTCACCTCTAGGTCCTTATCTTCTTTTTTTAAATAAGGATACAGAGGGAAGTTAATTTTAATTAAATCATTACATAATATGGAAGGCCAGATCTTACTCAGAGTGAAGTGAAAGGCAATTTCCATTATCCAAATGAATATGTCTTTATTCTGAAACAACCCAGAAGGTAAAATATGGGGTAAATCAGTGTGTGAGGGAGATAAAGTTATGGAACTCATTTCTTTAATAGGGGAGAATCTTTTTAATGAGCAGTAACTCGCCACATGAGTTAGGAGTTCTCAAAATTTAGAGGTTGGGCTCCCGGTTAATACTCAACTTTTGTTAAAAACTGGGACCAGAGGCTACTCTTCTTTAAGTAATTAAACCAATTTGTAAAAGTATGGCTTTGTTGATGATTGTCCTAGAGATTAATTGCACAGGTCGATTATGTTCACGATTTTAGTTGCTTAGTAATAGATATATATGAGCAATGATATTATGACAACTATTATTGTAGTTGGATAATTAAACCAGATATGGTCCAATGCTATATTTGGATTGATCCATAAAAAACTGATTAAATTGACAATTAGGGACCTTTTCCCTATCCAGGCTGAACTTAACCCTCTCTCATAGTCAGATGTTCCAGCCTTTGTTCTCATCACGCTGAGTTGGCAGAGATCTGCTTTATAAGGTCTGCTTCTCTTCTGAGGATATGCAATCTTTACTCTTTATCACACCTAAGAGTCAACGATTATTGTACTAAAACAATAATAAACTGAAGTTTAATAGAACTTATTGATGATGCATTTTTAATGTTATTTGAGATAAGCTGAACAGGTGACGGACATTATTTAAAACAAAAACTAAACAAGCAAACTGAAAACACAAACCAAATGACCTAAATGAGCAGCACGACACTTAAACATGAAAAATAACCTACCAGTTGGAACAGCGGTAAGCCGCTTATTTCACCATGGTGGAGGTGGAGGGGGACCAGGCGGATCATCATTTGGCTCACCATTGAAGAGGAGGATTGAATCTGAGAGCAAGGGGGTTGGGGCATCCGCAGGATGAGGGTCAAGATTAAATAGATAATTTTGAGATTTTCATTGACAATTTGAGCCTGGAGAAAAGCCTCCAGGAGTTTGGCAACATGTGTTCAGCTTATATGTGTGTGTTGGGAAGCTGAGCGATTTTTTAATATTGTCTCTGGTGATACACGTGGTGGGGTAAAAATCTGCCAGTGCAGCAACATGCTTGACAGCGGAGGGGGAAGTTTCAGTTAATCAGTCAATTTCCAATTTTTCAACCTCAGGGAAATTGGGTGAAACAGGGGTGACGTGTAGCCCTTCCTTAATTCAGTGACAGAGAGTGCCTTGGAATCGCAGAGATGGCGACTCTTGGGTGAGGCCACCGCGGCTTTGGAAAGCTGATGGTCACTCAAGAAAGGGGTAGAGTTGGGTTTGGGGACATATTTCTTGGGTGGTAATGGGGCATCAAAGTCTGAAGGCGAATACAGTTCTAAATAAATTGAAAAGTCAAGAGGTGGGACAATTTTACCAGATTTGGTTACTTCATTCAATAGTTTCAGGGATTTTAGTTGAGAGGGATTGAGTCGGAAAAAAGTTGCTGTTGTAAGGTAATTTTTAGGGTGGGAAATTGTTTGGATTGATTTAGGGTCCATACCTTCTTCCAACTGGGTAAGTTGTGAGAAAATTGGCCGGCTTGGGCTTTGGTTCAAAATTTTATTGGTTTTTTGTTCTCATCTGGAGAGGGTGGGGGCAGCCAAAATCCCCAATCAAACGCTGTTTGTGTGGCCTCACAGGTGGGCTTGGCGTTTTCTGCATTTTTTGAACTGTATCAAAAGTCCTTAGTAGAGTAATCCAATTCATGGCAGTAGGGCAACCTGTGCAGCCATTGCCAATATAAGCCAAAAAGAAGTGATCCAGTGCAGATGGGATATAGGCACTTGGTGGGATGTGCTGGGCTATGGTTGGCTGGTGGGGGTAATGGTGGCCTTTGCCTGAGGTGCCACTAGTCACTCAGCACCATTTGAGACAAGGAGATGGAGGATGGGGTCTAAACCTTATTTGGATAGCCTTGTCATCAATTCTTCTTAGAGTGTTTGAGGGGGAAGATGCGAGGGAAGATTTGCAAAGATCACCACAAATGTGGTATCACTGGATAGGCGTGTATGGGTGGTGGTATGGGTGTGCTTTTATATATTAAGGGCGTAGCTACTGCAGCGGCCATGTCCTCTTTGGTGGAAAGCCTATATCAAAATAGCCCTTGTAAGGTGGAAGTTAAAAACCCAGCTGGTGCTTAGTAGGCCATTGCTATCTCAATTATTGCTTCATTGGCGTATGGGAAGAGATGATCATAATTGAAGTGGAGGCAAAAGTTCACATTGGATCAGGGTAGGGCTAGGGGGTGGGGGCAGGTTGGTGGACTCACGCTAGGTATATAAATAAGTCCCTTAAAGGAAAAACTGGCCCATTTCATTAGGCAGGCTGGATGATCCAGTCCACACGCATTTGCCTTCTGGGAAGTAAATGCTATTGGGTGGAGCACCACTGTCCCACACTGGGGCAGCAGGTAGTGGATCTGAGGACATGAAATGGAAGATTGGTACAGTGAGGAAACGGTGAAAATTGACTTGTTTTTTCCAAAATTGCTCAAAAAAGTGAGCTTGAACGGAAAGGAAAGGTATTATTGATACATTTTTATCTGCTTTAATAATAAAATTACTAGGAAATCTATAAGGAGAATTTGGAACTTAACTCCTTAATTGGCGCCTCACCCATTAAACGGCAGCCATTGCCATTGAATTACCCTACAGTGTCCTTTATGCAATGGTCTTCTTCATTTGAGTTAAGAATTCCTCCTTTGGACATTCCAGAGACCTGAAAATGGAAAGATCCGGAAAATAAGTCCCTAATGTTCTTGATCAATCACAGCAAACCAACCACATTTGGCTAGTGGCATGTTTAGGTAATTGGACTCTTTACCATTATAGCAGGTCGTGAAACAACTGATTAATTTGCTATTTTCAGGTGGAAACACTAGCCTCACAACTGCCGATCAAATTTTTGATCAGTTGGTGATGAAACCTAACAAATTTCAATATGTACACCTAATAGTTAATTAATGATCATGTTAGAATTCTAACCAGATGGTTTTCTCCAAGTATATTGATATTTGTGATGAAATGGCAAATCCTGTTGGAATGGATCATTGAATATTTTCGTGGTGTTTAGGTGATTTCTGGGTAAGTTCCCTCAAATTTAGGTTGAGCCAAATCTAGAATTTTGCCAAAAATGGATGTGAGAAGCGGTTTGGGCCAATCACTTGCCCATTTAAGTTTATGGATCACCGGTGACTAATAGCCAAGGATGATCTAATTATCCATTTATGATATTCCAGTGGAAGCCAATGATTCTGAGTTTGAGGCGGCTGAGGTTGTTTCCAGCATCTCACATATATATTTAAATATCACCTGAGCAAGGTGATTCCTCAAATGTCAACTAGGCGAGCCAAATATGTCATCAGTGAGAAGCCAAGTTATTTCATATTACCCAAGCGGCCAAAGATGTTTCCAGCGCATTATTAATAAGTCAAACTGAATTTAATATTAATTTATACAATGATTTATATGGCTCACCAGTGACTGAAGGCTGAGGATGAGCCAAAACTAATATTTGGACATTGGGAAGGATGGGTCGAGAGGGTCAACAATAGGGAAGGGAGAAGTTCAGTGGAAATGAAGAAAGAGTTGTTGGCTGGAAGAATCAGCAATGGGATGATAGGTCAGCAATGGGCGCTTTAGCCCTTTGTAAATATAAATACCTGGGGCTTCCCTCTCAATGAAGATCTCCCTTTGCCTTGTCTCCCTTTATTATAAATCTATGATTTATACTTGTTGGTTGGTGTTTTGGATGGGGGATCCTTGAATGGCGCAGGTGATATGCCAAGCGGTCAGCTGGTGTTGCTGGCCCAATTGCCTAAGGAAAAACTGCAAGTGTCAGTCAATCTTCATATTGGTTGGCCTGCTGACCATCAAAGCCCAATGTCACTGGAAAGGCGTTTTTCCAACATATCAACTATCAGATGCCCCAATTTTGTTGGCAACTCTGCCCATTGATCTTGTTCATTTGCAAGATTGATCTCAAATGGATCCAAGACTAGGGATTTTTCAAAATTTCCCAGACATCATTAACTAAAATTAAGGTCTACCAAAACCCAATACATTTTCTAACAGGACTTACCCCTAAAAACCAGCAGATAACTTAGGAATCTGGAAAGGTGGGAAAAATCATAACTGTACACGACGCCAACAACCTACAAGAAAACCGAACCATTAAATCTGGCTCCGCCATAAAGCAATAACAGAAACCAAACTTGTGAACTGAGAATGAGACAGGGCGTCGCAGCACATAAGTTATAGGATCTGGTGAAGCGCCCATTAAGAAAGACCCTACCTCAAGATCTAGATCTAAATACAGAGACACTTTCAAGATCATAAAGTATCAAGACTCTCCTGTATCCAAAAAGAACCTCAACTGACACTTATGGAATCCTAACTTGATTTTAACAGGCTATAGAAAGTAAGCATGATCTTGTTTATTTGCATCCTCATGTGACTTAGTTTATTAAAAAGGGGTAACTACTGTTCTGTTACAAGACTAGCTCCTTGAGAAAAAATGACTTTTGCTATATGACTACTTCAACCTCCGCCATTTTGTATTAAAACATCACATGTCCAAAGTATATAGAATTATATGGCTCTCTGAGGCGTCAATCTCAACATACTGGGTTAAAATTTTAGAAAACATCACTGTATCATTAGGGAATAGTGGAATAGAAGCTGGAATAAATAAAACACCCATGCTTGTGACCCTTACAAGTTTTACATGTAATGGGGAAAAGATGAGCTGAACGCTTTACGCCTAAAATTGGGTATAAGCCAAAGTCATTTATGTAAGAAGATAGACCTAACCGCGGCCAAGAAGTTTTAATCCAAGGATTGAGTGAACTTATATAAAATAACAACATTCTCCAGGGTATGAACATTCTGATTATACATTGAACCCAAAACAGCACCTCACTTATAAAGAATGGTGATTAAGTACAAGTTGGGGTCTCTCCATTATGCCAAGGAGCTTAGTGATATAATTAAGACTGTATTGCCACTTAAGATGAGTTACCATCCAAAGCACACCTAGATTACCGTGGTTACAGCCATCCATAAAGTTGGAATCATAATATATAGTTAAACTAGCAATGCTTGCCAGGTAATTCCAAAATTGGAGCGCATAGCTATAAATTGGCACCGCAAACTTCTTTTTTGATAATTTTATAAGTTGGGTGATTTATTTTTATAAAACTAAGGGAAAGTATGAAAGTTAGATGGAGTGACAGTTTAAACTTTTGGGATTTTTGCCTTATAAGCTAGATGGCTGGGGAATAAGAGCAGGAGTGCTTTAACGCCATAACACTCATATGCAATTGAGTATTGGCAGGTCAACACACTATAGCATAGTTGATGTTAATTCAGATCTGACTTGATTATCCAAATAAGTATCAAAAATTTTACTAAAAGTTTTGGCCCCAATTTCGCCTAGCAAGCAGGTGACAATTTGCTCTATGGCTGGCAGATTGCACCTAAGGCCAGGACAGGCAAGAGCAGTACCATTTTATTTATTTATTTATTTATTTTGGGGAAGGCCAACCAGGGATGGACACTTCCAATAAGACACAAAGAAACCGAAATGTAGTAACAGGGGGGCACCCCAGAGAAGCAATGCTATCTCTTGTTGCCAGCGGGAACGCCACTACAGGGAGGAGGGGGAACGTGCAAAAGGGCCGGAGCCATGATTGAGCACGTGTGGAGGAAGGGGTCAGAGTTGATGAACCAAACTGAATACCAGGAGGAGACCAACTGATGGCGACGCGGTGGGAGGTATCCAAACAACCACGCTTGAAAGTGGTCCACTAAGTGGGACTAGAACCGGTGGACAGCTTATGGGAGGGTTGGGGTGGAGCAAGCAATGGCATCCAAGACAATCGTGTGGATGGTCCACATGGCGATTGCAACCACCAGAGCATGGAGGGAGGGTGGAAGAGGTGAGACCATAGATAAAGAAAACATATTCCTAGACAAACTAAGGGATGTGTCTGATCCTGGCAAAGCAGATGATGCACCTCACGCCATAACGCTTTAGAGATAGGGCACTTCTCCAGGCGGTGAAACAGCGTTCCATACTGGCCACACACGACACAGGATGAATGTAAAGCGTTAGAGCGCTCAGCAGTACAGTACACCCGCCTCAAGCAGCGCCACACATGGGAACAGATATGAGGCAGCAGCATAGGGTGGTGGGCGTATTTCTAAATTGTCTTCTGAGTCTCAAGGGAATAAGGGATGTCCATTATGTCCAGGTAGTCCACCCTGGATAGAATATGGGGCCTTGTGGGTATCAATCCGTCCAGAATTGGTAGCCCCTGGACCTCCTGTGTGAACCGAGGATAGGGGCGCCCCCTCTGGGCAATGTTTCCATTAATACAAATTCTCCACTCAGCGCTCCGCATGGAGAGAAGGATTTTTTGAAGTGGGGTGTAGTTCCATGGGGACCTGCGGCCAAAGGATGGGAAGCCAGATATTTCATCAAAGAGTGAGGGTGCGACGGATTGGTAAGGCCCAGGGAGCGGTAGAAGTTGAAGCGGGCTGCGCGGGACCAGTGTTGAGCTGAAACTGTAGGGTTGGTAACAGCAGCGATCCAGATGCCCAGGATTTTGGCAGCATGGGCCTCAAAGTTGAGCAGGCCCATACCACCACTATGGCGAAGGCAAAACATGACCTCAGGACGCACTGGCGGTAGGCGGCCCAACTAAAGCCACCCTTGCAGAAGGGCATACAGAGATTTGAAGAAACTGGGGAGAAGGCGATGGCGTGGGCCCCAAACCAAACTTTAGAAAGGAGCATAGAGTTGTCTAGCACTACTCTTCCTGTAATGGAGGTATGATGGGCTTTGAGGGAAGCTATGCGTTTTGTAACGTTATATAGGATATGATTTTCCATCACCGTTTAGGCGTACCTCCTGCCTCCAGCCACACCCCCAAATGGCAGACAGGGCCAGAGGTGGGACTTGGCACAAAGGGGAGCACAAGAGAGGCGGTGCGGGTGAGCAGGGCAAGCGATCCTGTGAGCAAGTTGTTGAAGCAGATATAAAATGGGGCGCTGGTGACCAGTGGGCTTGATACTGACCAAGGAGAACAATTTCGGTTTTGGAGGCGTTAAGTGCAGCATTACTTATCCAGGAGTAGATATGGATAGAAGCTTCAAGCGCGCATGCATCATTATTGTTAGACACCCCAACCACACAGTCATCAGAAAATGCCAACATTTTGACTGGGGCTTGGCCTTGCACATGGACCCCAGTAAGGCGGGCATTTACGTTTCAAAGAAGTGTGTCAAGGCTGAAGTTATATCTTAGTAAGCTAAGAGGGTCCCCTTGGCGTAGGCCCCTTTGAGGGCGGACTACCTCCGTGAGAAAGCCAGAGCCACGCACTGCCATTGTCGCGAGTTCCGTCATCAGCATCACCCAACTGATAAAACGTGGGGGTAGGCAGAATTGGCGGAGGCAGTCCCTGAGGTATTCCCAGTTTACTCTATCATAGGCCTTCTGTTGGTCCAAGAATAAAAGTGCCCCAGAGGCTGTGGACTGGCATGCATTAGCCACAGAGTGCACGTTATCCCAAATCGACCTTCTGGGTATGAAACTGAATTGTTCTGGGGAGATGGTGGCAGATGCTACAGTCCCTAATCGGTTAGCCATGATCTTAATTAAAAATTTTGTATCCATGTTTGTTGGAGAAATGTGGCGCCAGTTGGCCAGGTCTAGCTTTTCCCCTTTCTTGAAGAGCGTAATGGTGTAGGCCTCTTGCCCTCCTGGTAGGAGGCGCATTTCCAAAAGGCTCTGGTTAAGGGAGGCAAGCAACAGTGGGGACAAATAATTGAAGTACTTCTTATAGAACTCATAAGGAATGCCATCAGGGCCTGGATTTCCGATTTGGTGCACCGCAGATGGCGGACCAGAGTTCGTCCAGAGTAATCAAATTCATTAACTCTGGGAATTGGGAAATGGTGCAGATGTAAGTGCTATCGAGGAAATTCGCCATTTCAGCTGGCGATATTGGTTCAGATGGGTACAACTCAGAGTAATACTTTTGTATCTCAGTTGCCACTTCAGCCAGCTTATCCGCGACGGAATTGTCTGGCCTTTGCACCTGTGTGCAGGCCAAGCTCTGGCGCGGGGTGAAGAATTTTCAAAAAATAAGCGGAGCTCATGTCACCCGCTGTAATGTGTTTAGCCTTGTACTGAACACAAACCCAATGTTTGTGTTGCCACTCAAGCGCGTTGAGGTGGGTGGCTGCTTCCGCCCACTTACAGCCCAAATCAGGACTGTAGCCCTTGGCTGTGATGTTGGACTCCAGGTGGGCCAGATTCATCAGAGCGCGCGAGATGACTGCCAAGGTGGAGCGTGAGCATTGGGAGGAGAGCTGGCAAGCCTGACAGACTGTGTCCGCTTTATAGGCTGACCAGGTGGAAATTGTGTCAGCACAAAATGGTGCAATAAATTCCTATGCAGATGTTGCAGATTCCATCCATGTGGAAAATCTTGGCGACGCAAGTTTGGTGGGCAAAGTTTGCACCATATTGGAGCCTGAGCCACTAGGTTGGGTAGGTGGAAGGTTATCAAGATCAGCTTGTGATCAGAGAAATCAATTTTTGACATGTGAAAATGGGAAATCTGGGTACAAATTTGCAACGGTGCGAGGATAAGATCAATACAGGACATGGACCTTAACTGGCCATTGTGGATGTGCGGGCATGACATGTTTTTGAACAGTGGAGCATGATGCGACAGCACGTCAAACAATCCTAGGGTGGCCTAGATGATGCGTAGTTCTACGTGACCCTGTGACGGGGAAGATGAGGAAGGCCAGAGGTTGGTGGATGGGTTCAACCAACAGTTCATGTCACCAACTATAAAAGGATCTGGGGGTAGCAGAAGGGATTTTACTGATGAGGAAAATTCCTGACGCTCTTGTGCACAGGTTAGGGTGTAATTGTTAATGATAGCATGCACCACGTCAGCCCACGAGAACTTAACAATGAAGACTCAGCCATCAAGGAAGGATCCAGATGATAAAAATTGGAAAAAATTGTTTTTTGAACAAGCACCCCACAGTGCTCAGACCAGAAGGACAGGGAGGTGAGGAGCATGGATTTCCATGTGTCCTCAGAACTGCGCGGACAGTGGGACTCCTGGATGGCCAGGATTTCCACGGGTGAATTATTTTTTAGAAGCTCAGTTTCCTAGCCTGGGACAGCGAGGTCTTGAGTCCGGCGATGTTCAATGTCCCTAAAGTAAAGGCTCCCCCATTGCACCTTAGGTGCGAGGGGAAGGGCACCCAGGCCCTTCAGCCATCTCATGATCTTCACGGTGCTTCTCAGCGCCTTAGGTGTGTGCAGCAATGTAGTCAGAAGAATGGGTAACTTTGGAAGTCAGGTTCACGTTGGCTTTTGCATTCACTTTTGGTTTCCCTGCTGCAGAACGAGATTTTTTCAGTGCGCTCAATTTCAGTGCACCAATGCTTGATTTAAAAATTTTTTCAGGTAGGCTGGATACCGAATTGGTTCCAATTGAGGCTTGGGTGCATAGGTCGGGTGAAATTGAATCGCCCATCAGAACTTCAGTTTGGGCGGCCCAATTGTCTTGGGCATCCCAATCTGATTGGTTGAGAGATTACTGAGCTGCTTCCGCTGCAAAAGTCTCAATGTCCACCTGGCATTGGGAGTGCAGAATAGCGGAGGTGACCTTGGCCTCCTTCTTGGCCGCCGCCCTGCGGGCCTGTTTGGCCTTCTTCCACTCTTGTAGGGATATAGGGTGCACTACTAAGTAGCATCCTTGTGCTCCCCCATGGGAAGATGTCCTTTGTATTGACGGTTGTTTCATAGTGGGTCTCCCCATTGTTCATGGCCGCTGAGGGATGTTCTTGGAATTTGATGCCCTCCCTGGAGGGGCAGGCGTGTGCCTTATGGACGAACGCATCACAATGGGTGCAGATGGGAGGTGCGCTGTCCATGGTGACCTGGAAATGGTGGGTGGTATGCCCCTTGATATTGACAAAAGTGGAGTGTGGGATATGGGTTATATCTTTTGCTATCTACTTGGTTGGGGTTAGGACTGCGATGGCTTTGCTGATGCACAGGTTTGGCATCAGCATAAAGCGTTGCATTTTGAAGGATTGTATTTCTCCATTATATGGCGAGCCCGGTCTTCAGGTGTTGTTCTAGTATGGCGCGTTTGACCGTAGTGGTCAGAAAGTCAAAAGTAAAAAAAATTTGGTTGGACTTTGTCCATCTGGTGCATTTAGTTTCAATGACCCGCTGCCCGTTGGGGAGGTCTATTACAACGTGCACTGTAGCAGCTTCGTCCTTTGCCTCCTTGCTCTCAAAACCTAGATCCAGAAACCGCATGACATTGAATGAGGTGCGACGTACACCACGTTTGGGAAATGAATGTGTACATCCCCACAAAACTTTTCCCATAGCGCCATTTGCTGAATATCCAGGAACACCCATACTCTGTATTCCACTAACGAAAGTGGTTGAGAGTGTGGTATATTGATGTACTGGTTGCATCGCGCCTGCCAAGCTAAAATTTCTGGTGAAATGGTAACCACCAGTTTTTTATTTTTTGTCTCCGCCAGATTCACCGGGGCGTTTGTGAACTGTGGAAGTCGCAAGGCCACCACCTGTGCCTTTTACCTTACTTGCTCAACTGCTCCTCGACATGGGTGAAAACTAATCTACTTGGTGAAATTATCAAACTAAAGTCAGACTTGAATCAAATTTGTTGCAAAAGTGATTGCAACGAGAGAGAAAAGTATAAGAGCAGTACATTTTAAATAAAAAATATTTGGCACTCAAATCTATTGGGGCAAGCTCAACCTCAAAGACAGCAAGGAGCGGAGTTTGGCAGGGGATTTTGAATCAGAAATCGATTTGAACAATTCATTTTCATTAACTACCAACTTACTATTAACAATGGAACCCAAACTAGGGGAGGTTGCCATCTAGAAAGGTGTTGAGCTGTTACCATCCTTTAGGTGATGGCTTCTAGTATCCACTACCTCCTTACCCTCTTAATCTTCCCCACCAACTCCTTGGTGGTGGGAAGAGGAGTATAAGGGAAACCCTTCAGGTGTTAGACTGTTAGTCACCTCTTATCTACAACATGGGCTAGATCGGCCTGGTTGATGAGAGGGAGGCAGCCTTCTATTTCTTTTATTAGTGTGGAAGTGATCCACTCCTCAGTTGAGGTGTAGGGGGTGCCCACAAGACTTACAGTGTTGGGTTACCGATTAAGTTCCTTAAATGCCTCATCCTGTTGGATAATGTCACCCAGAGATGATACAATTACTTTCAACTTCCTCTCAATTTAAGTCATTTTCTTGAATCCATTCATTGGTGTCCCCTCGGTTATCCATGGCTTGGTATCAAAGGGTCAGCACATTCCAGTTTAATTGATCAAAAGCTTGTTCAGTCGAAGCAAAACTTGCTCACTAAGGTTTTAGTTACAAAAACCTGCCTGATGAACCCCATTGTAACTGGCTTCAGGCTGCATATTCAGGCCCTACAAAACTTTCAAATTTTTCTGGTTTCTGTTAAGACCTTCATAATTAAGACATGGTGTGGAAAAATAGTCAATTGGAAATTTCATACATTTGGTGTAGATAACCAGAAAGGTACTATTCCATCTGAGCTAGACTGTTAGCTTATTATAGCCCTTGATGATGGCTCAGAGACCAAAAAATTACATTTTTCTGAAACCGATCCTAATTTTATCAATATTAAAATAAAGAAGACAGTTGATCAATATATTTATGGCCAAAGGGTAAACTCCCTGAATTGACATTTGCCCAATCTGTGTCAGTTGTTCTATGCTGAAAATTCAAGCCTTGAAGCTTTTAAACTAAGGATAGCATTGGTATCTAACTTTCTTCAATGTCATTTGATTAGAAATAAGAGTTTTAACATATAAAATGACAGATTATTTATTCTCACCATTTCTATCTTTCTAAGTTAGGTCTATTGTAATTATTGAACTTCATTATTTTTTCTATTACAGCCCCTGTAATGAGCACCACTTGTGTAACATGAGTATCTTTTTTGACTATGTGCATAGGCTAATAGTTAAATGGTCCAACTTCACAATTTACTATATAGGAGATCTTTCAGTAGGGGTAAACTAACCTATTTATAGCTGATAAATTACCAATGAGAACATCCTCTAATTTCTAATAGGTGTGTGAAATTCTAGCCAAATTACTTCATTCAAGATATAATAGAGCTCTAGTGATGAGGATCAATGACTACTGGAAATGGAATTATTATAGTAAGTTGATTTGTTGATAAAGGGTTTGAATGGGAGGTTATAGGGTCGAATATAATGCAACCTTATTTTAGTACACCCTCAAAATAACAAAGTTGGCTAAGTTATGACTTTGATTTTCAAACCAGGAATCATGTTAATTTATTACTAACATTTAAGAAAAAGACATAATAATTGAGGAGAACAGACCCTAAAATCTGAGTAGTTGTTGATGCAACTTTAACTCGATGTATTATGAAGCGCCAGGTAAGAAAAGGTAAGGTTGGCCTCAAAAGAGGAGAAACTCATACTAGGGTGGGTACATAGAGTGAAAATCCCAAAAAA
>JAKSZP010004893.1:0-18941 GCA_022478985.1 Massospora cicadina
GAGAATATGTTATGTATCATTATTTTCAGCCAGGTGGACGGACTGAAAAGCCGGGAACTTATTGGTCTGGTCCTTATAGAGTTATATTTTGAAAAGGACTAGATTATTTGATTGTTAATACTGATACTGGTACTGTGGTAAATCATATTCATCCTAGTTTTTTAAGAAATCATCCTCCACCGCGATCGAATCCTAAAGGGGAAGTGTCAGGATTTCATTAAATTCACATATCCCTGAAAAATCCCCTTCCTCAATTCCCCCAACATCATCAGAAGGAGCAAGTAATCTATTGCAATCTATCAAAGGTGATGATCAATCAGATCCTAATCAACTGATTGAAGATTTGATTGTGCAGAGATTAATTCACTGATAGATCATAAACCATAAAAAAGCCTATAAATATTTCTTCTTTTCAAAAATAAAAATTAGGTCGAGTTTAACCTGTACTTTCTTATTTACTTCATTGCATTTTTTGAGAATCCGCCCAGTGTAACTTTGAGATAAAACCTGCCCCATATGAAGTGTAATTCAAAACTTCCAGAGACTGCAAGGCATTCATGCTCAGTTACAGTGTAGTTCCTCTCAGCAGCTGAGAGTGTCTAGCTCACATACATCACCAGATGTTCATCCCCAAGTTCATCTACTTGGCTCATTATGGCGCCAATTGCCATCAATGAAGCATTGGTTTGTATAATAAATTCTCAATCAAACTTAAGATATTTCAAAATTGGAGAATCTATCAGATACTGGCATAACTCATCAAAGGATTTCAATGCTTCTTCATTCAATACGAATCCTTTCTTTGGATCCTTCAACAGATAGAATAAGGGTTCAGCAATTCTAACAAAATCCTGAATAAATCTTCTATAGTATCTAACCATTCCAATGAACACTTGGATAACTCAGACACTCTTTGGTGCAGCCAATTGTTCTATGGCCTCAATCTTCTGGGCTTGTGGCTGCAGTCCATTAGAGTTGATCACGAATCCCAGATACACCAATTCTTTCTTGAAGAAGTGATACTTCCTCAGCTTAATCTTCAGGTTAGCTACAGATGGTCTCTTGAACACTTCCTCCAAGTGGTACAAATGGTCATTAAACGTCCTAATGAACATATTGATATTGTCCAAATACACCAGAACACATGACAACTTCAAGTCATTTAATATTGCGTCCATGGCCCTCTGGAACGTCGCAGGCGCATTGCACAGACCCTGGGACATCCTCGTCAGTTGATATAGCCCCTGCGTGAAATAATCGCGCATTTTTTTTGGTCTTCTCTTGGCAAACCAATTTGCCAATATCCTGATATTAGATCCATCGCAGAGAAATACTTTGATTCTCCCAATTGATCTAGTGCATCATTAATCCTTGGTAGGGGATACAAATCCTTATTTGTAATTTTATTCAGCTTCATATAATTGAAGCCACCCGATTAGAGCCATCTTTTTTCTTCATAATAAGGACTGGAATCACCCAGGGACTCGATGATGGAACTAGAAGCCCATGCTTCACTAGTTTACTGATTTCTTCCTCCACTACCAATTCAGCCACCTTTGACCGCTGAATTAATCTCATCCTTTTATTTAACTGAGGTAAGCTGACCAGAGGATGGACATTACCAAATATACGTAAAACTAAGGCTTAACTGACAAATATAAAATTGGGCTCCCCAGGGTACTCAAGGTACCCCATTTGCCAGCGGGACTGCCAGGTATGGGGGGTTGGTGCACTACTCTGAGGGGGTTTCCCCTGCTATGGAGCAGGTGTAAAGGAAAGGGTCTGTGTGGAGGAACCAGAGTGGGAACCATGATTCTATGAGCGCTTTTTGCCTTGGTCTCATATATCCATAGAGCCAGGCTTGGAAGTGCTCCAGTAAGTGGACAAGGAATCTGTTAATAACCCCATGAATGGTTGGGACCATGCCCTTGAACGCATCTAATGCAATTGTGTGGATTGTCCACATTGCAATGGGTATTATTAGGGAATGGAGGATAGATGGAATTGGTGACTTGATCTGGAGCGCGAAGATGCTCTTTGATATCGAGCATTCCTGTTCATTTTGGATCTTAAGCAGGTGTGCGACTTCCTGCCATATAGCTTTGGTTGGGGGGCATGTTTATAGGTGGTGATGTAGGGATCCCTCCCCTCCACATACTGCACATTTTTGTGGAGGGAGTTGGAATGGTCCGCCATCCTATAGATCCTTCTCAGACAGCGCCAGGCGTTTTCTCTAATCCTCGGCTGTAGGAGTGGGTGGTGAGTCATTTTCCACATTGCCTTCTGTGTGGTTAAATCATAGGGAATGTTCAACATATCTAGGTATTCTATCCTAGCTATGCTTGGGGTTGTTGCGAACATATCTCTCTGGGGGTGGTTTTCTGGGTTTCCTAATTTGAATTGAAAGCTGAGTCATCCCCTTCCATGTATAGTACCCATGTTCTCTATGGTCCATCCCATACGGCGGATAGTTTGGGAGATATGTTTGAAATGAGGGGAGGTTCCATGTGGACCCGTTGCAGTAGGGTGCTTGGCAAGGCATGAAAGTAGTCTGGGTAGACTACGTGGGTTGGTTAATTTTAGCGCCTGTGTAAAGTTAGTCCTTGCTGCTCTGGACCAATGTTGTTGTGGGAGGTCTGGAGCAAGGACTTTCTTTATACAGGTACCTAGGATGTGATTTGCGTGGCTCTCGAAATCTATTAGTCCCATGCCTCCGCTTGAGCATAAGCCAAATAGTGTTTCCATCCATATAGGAGGGTGAGAGCCAGGCCACAGCCAGCCCTGGATAAGCGCGCGGATTGAGGTTATAAAGGTAGGTGAGAAGGCGATCGCGTGGGCCTGGTACCACAGTATTGGGAGGATGAGCGAGTTAGCAACTGTAACTCGTCCTGTTAATCCTGGGGTTCTCCCCTTGAGGGAGGCGACGCGTTTGGATACCCGTTGTAACAGGTTACTTTCCATTGTCTCATTAGCATATCCCCCTGATTCTAGCCAGATTCCAAGGTGTCAGACAGGAGTGGTGGTGGGAGGTGTTGCAAAGGGTAAAATGATTGGGTTTTTTCTTCGTGTGTTGGTATGAGGTTCTGATGTTATGGCCCAATTGTTTGTGTATTTGCCTAAGAGGATGATTTCTGTCTTTCTTTTGTTGAGCGAAGCATTGCTCACCTTGGAGTATTCCTCTAGAGTGCGTTCCAGGTGTTGGGCATCTTCATTGTTTGCTATACCTGCTACGCAGTCATCTGCAAAGGCCAGTATCTTGACTGTTGGTTGTCCTTGTGCAGTTATCCCCATGAGACATGAGTCAGTTACTCGGAGGAGTGGGTCAAAGCTGAAATTGTATAGCAGTGGGCTGAAAGATCCCCTTGTTTGAGCCCTCTGTGTGGTTTGATCTTGTTTGCTAGTAATCCAGGGCCGCATACAGCCATGGTTGCAGATTCTGTTAGGATCATCGCCCATTTTATGAATCTTGGTGGAAGTTTGAAGGCATGTAGACATTCTTTTAGGTATGGCCAGCTAACACGGTCATACGCCTTTTCCTGAAATAAGAAGACCAGGGCACCAGTTGCTTTAGATTGGCAAATGTTTGTAACAGGGTGAATGTTGTTCCAGATTGAACGCCCTGGTATAAACCAAAACTGGTTGGGTGATAGGACGTCAGATGCAATTGCGCCTAATTTAGCTGCAAAAATTTTTGTTAGATTTTTGCGTCAGTGTTGGAGAGTGCAATTGGGCGCCAGTAGGCCAGGTCCAACTTGTCACCCTTTTTATACAAGGTCATAATGTAGGATTCATGGCCTCCTGGTAATAGGCGTGTTTCCAACAAACTCTGGTTCATTGACGCCAATAGGAGGGGGGCGATTTGTTGAGAATATTTTTTGTAAAATTCGTAGGGTATCCCATCAGGCCCTGGGCATTTCCTACGTGGTGCACCGCGAATTGTTTCCCAAAGCTCCTCCCGTGTGATAAGGGATAGTATATTGTAATTTGGTGGTGTACTTTGTATCTTGGCAGTTTGAATAAATTTTTTAATTTTTTGTGGATCTACTGGAATATTGCAATATAATTTGGTGTAATAGCGGTATACTTCTGCCTTGACCTCCTCAGGGTCAGTTGCCATGGTGCTGTTGGTCTTGCGGACCTGTGTGCACATGGGCTGGTTTTCACAGGAGTGGAATTGGTGGAAAAAGTATGTCAAACAGGTTTCGCCTTTCTTTATGAACTTACCTTTATTTGATACTTTGAATCTGTATTGGTGTTCAAAGATGAGATTGTTAAGTTGGGCAGAAATTTCTGCCCATTTGTGTCCCCAGTTGGGACTATAGCCAGATCTCAGAGTATTTATTTCCAGGTGGTCTAGTTCTGCCAAGGTACATTTGATTGTGGCTGTGTCCGCGGTGTACTTGCGTGATGCAATATGTCAGGTTTTGTTGATTAAATCTTTTTTGAAATTTTCCCATGTTCCGATGGGATCTGAAGTGAATGGGGCTGTGAATTCTGAGTTTGTAGCCTTGTTTTCAACCCAGTCAGATATCTCAGGCAACCTTTATATTTTCTGGGTGAAGCTTTCTCCAAGGTGACACCTGTGTGTGGGATTGGGTTGGCACTAACTGCACCATAACTAATCAGTAATCAGAAAAATTGATCTTTTTTGTTGTAAATTTGGAGATCCTTGAGTGGTGGGATTGTGGGATGAGGATGTGGTCAATATGACTCATCGATATGAGCAGTCCCTCATGTATGTTGGGTCTTGTCATATGGGGAAGGATTGGTGAATTGGGGGGAAGAGCATCCTGTAAGCCAAGAGATGCCTTTTTTTAGTACTAGATGGTAAGCCAAGAGATGCCTTCATTGTGTGATATTCAATGTGTCCAGGTGGATATCCCCCAGGATTAGGCCATCGATCTGTATTGGGGTTATCCCAGCAGTTGAAATCGCCTAACATGATGATATCTGGTGGAAGGGTGAGGGTAGAAATTTTTTCAAAATTTTTTTTCTCTCAGTTGCAGTGCACGGTGCGTAGATACATGCTAACAAAATTTTATATCTTGGCATGTGATTGTTGCTACTAGGACTTGACCGTGCAAGTGTGATGATGAATTTGTAATTTTAAATTTTTTGTTGTTTTGGACTATCACCCCACAGTGAAACGTCCATACTGATTGTGATGGTGCGACCCTAGTTGACCAGGATTCTTCTTCACCTTATAGGCAGTGGGTTTCTTGGATGGCCAAGATGTCTACAAGAAGTTTTCACAGAAATGCCAGCTTTTTGGCTTGGGATGTATGAGCCCTGGCTCCCACGATGTTTAACGTCCCTATTGACACTGAGGTGCCTGCGGCGCCTCAGGAGCGGTTGGGAGGACCCTCTGGTCCTATCCCACTGTGGCTCATTTTGACCATGCTCCACATCTGTACTCCAACTCTTTCACTGCCATTGTTGGTTCCCTTGATCTGACCCAATGATTCAAGGGAATTGCGGTTTTTTGCATTTGTGTCAACTTTTCCTGCACAGGTCTCATGTTGATTTGATGCAGGTTGTTGATTGGATTTCATATTTTTGAGGTTCAACTTTGTTACATTGTGCAACACATTTTCACCCAAATTGCGGTTGCATTGTTCCTCAGTATGTGCATGACTGATGACGCTTTGTGGCTCAGTCCAGTATCTGAGAAAATTTTTGCCCTGGGAATATTGTTCTGATTGGTTGGTTCAGTGAATATCCAAAATATCCTCCTGAATTTGTCCGTGGTTAATGGCGGATTCTGCATGTTCCGCCACTTCAGCCGCTGCTCTCTTGTGGGCTTTTTGTGCTGCTTTACTCTGCTTACTTGTAACTGGGTCCCCGATGGAGTATAGTCCATCTTCACCCCAGCGGAATGGGTGGTGGACATCAGTCATTTTGGCGAAGTTTTCATTATCTTCGTCCATAGCTTCTTCACAAAAATCATTTTCCATTAAGCCCTCTTTTACAGGGAATGCATGTTCCTTGTGGCCCAGTGAGCCACAGTGGTTGCAAATGGGTGGTGCGCGTTCATGTGTAACTCAGAATGCAGCTGACTGGCCCCCATCTGCAAAGTGAAATTCTGCTGCGCGGGGAATTCTGGGTAAATCCTCTTCCACTTCTGGGAAGGGGTTGATTACAGCAATAGCTTTTTCTGTGCACAGGTTGGGCATTAAGCGAAATTTCAGTAATTTGAGTTGTTGGATTTCTCCGTAGGCCACAAGACCTTTGCGGAGCTCTTCCTCAATTACCTTATGAGGAAGGTTGGTGGGGAGCGAGTCAAAGGAGATGAACAAAGTTTTTGCTTTGTTCCATCTGGTGTGCGCGGTGTGCACAATTTTTTTGCCCTCAGGGAGGGCAATTTCCACGCAGATTTTTGCTGCAGCATTGGCTTCATCGGCTGTTTTGAAACCAATATCAATCCAGCTGCGGCCCATGTTGTTGGTGGCTACGTACACCACATGAGGGAAAAGTGAGGGCTGTGCCTCACATGTTTTCTCCCACAGGGTCAGTGACACATCCCCAAAGAAGAGTCTGATCCCATGTTCCACCTTTGACAAAGGTTGGTTGAATTGAATGTACATGTATTGCGCATGCTTTATAGTAAATACCATAAACCCAGACAGTGTCTGAGATTGCAATTTTTTTACAGCTTGGGTTCCTGGTCCCCCTCCAGGGCGTTTCTTACCCTTAGTTGCACCATTAAGTGCACCACTCACTGCAACGCTCGCCCATGTTGTATTATTTTATGAATAAAGTCGCCCATCTTTCCTGTATGTGATTATCTAAATTTGCTGTTCAAATCAAATCGTAGTAACTAAAGTGATTGTTATGAGAAAAAAAAATGAATTAATCTCACCCTGATCAGTAAATTTTCCCCGGTATCAATATTGTGGATACATCTCTTGCACATCCCAAATCATGGTCATCCTGGGTGAATACTTCCCAATACTTTTTGAACAATTTGAGCACCTCCTCTTGCTGTCCTTCCATCAGATCAGCGAGTTGCTCTTGATCAAACAATAGGTTGATACTCCCAGTTACCTTGGCTGGTAATCCCATCTCATTGAGGGTCCCAAAATTGTGTGATTTCCTCAGTTTGGCTGTTGGGATTAGATGAACAAAAGCAATGATCTGATTCCTCTCAATCTTCATTGGTTTGCCACTTAAATTTGCCAGAAGAACTCGAATTTCTCCATGGCCTGACATTATTATTCCAGGAGCCACTCAAGGCTCCTCTATGGACTTCTTCCAAGGGCTTCTGTAATCCCCTTACAGCAGCTCCAGTATCGCTAATGTCAACCCCATGTCAACTATTATTTATGATCCCAGTGGTATGGTTTTTGCATTCTTGATCCTCAGTGGAATTCCCCGATTTTCTAGGATTTCTGTCAGCATTTATCGTTGCTTCCAGCCGACTAGTTGGTATTGAATCAGGATAATGCCATCATTGTATATCAAGTTGATGAAGTTATTTCTCCTACACTGTGAAGCTTCCCCATCCTTTTGATACATAATAGTAATGTCTGACCCAATATGGTCAATGTATTATCCTTGAAGTTACATCAAACTCAATACTTCTGTAGAAATTCCATTCCAATCTGAATGGTATAGTTTTGGTTGCCCAAAGCTATTGGTGGCGCAGATGCCATTAAGGTTTAAATCAAAGTGGCAGAGCGCTATACGCTCCACATGAGATGGTAGTATTCAGCCCAGCTGTCCCATACTCCTTCTTGCGTTCCAAATCAGGCGAGATCTTCATCCTTTTCACCAGCTTGGTTGAGACAATATTAATGGGCGCTCAGCTGTCCACAATCGCCCTCATCCATACTCAATTCACAAGTATATCTAAATGCATACATCAGAGTATTTTAAGATAGTATTTACTGAGTGTATAGCAGCTTTATTAGCCAAATTGAGGGAGTTAATGATTTGCGCCAATAAATCAGGAAATGATTCCTTGATCGCACTGAGGGTAATTGACATATTTACCTCATCTAATCAAACTTCAGTCAAATTTTCATAATATCTGTGGCTTGAATCTTTTCTGCAAGTTGTCAGGCGTACAGCTGTACAGCTTCTTTGATTATCTCATGGTCAATCCCCTTAGCCTCAGATCTTGTTACTACGTTCACATCCAAATTGACTACTTGATACAGCTTATCCTGAATTTCTTCATCCTCAAAAAGATCACTGATGTCAATCTCCTCGTGCATGCAATCAGGAGTAACATGCTTCTCTGCAACTCTCGACTGATCCTTGTCTAGGCAGTGGGCCCTTTTCCTGACTCCTTTGTGATTGCAGACTCTTTTACTTGGACCACGTTGATTTGATCTTTGTGTTTCTTGCAATGTACAGCGAAATGGCCCTTTCCTCCGCACTGGTAACAGACTTTCTACTTCTTATTAATTCATTTAAAGTCTGTGGGATTATTCCCTGGCATGGTTCAATTATTCATCTTCTTAGCGCCCTCTTTCCCCTTCATGAAATTTAAATTTCATACTGTGTTTGATCTGAAACTTATATTTGTGGCATCAAAGGTAGCATCCAAGATTTTCAAATTGTCTACCATCTGAGAAGTGGTAATTTACAACGCAAACATGGAATACATTATTTGATGAAAATTACAGTAGGTCCAAAGGGATGCTTGTAATGCGATTCGAGCATCAAAATCATCCAGCACTTTTGCTCCAACCAGAAAAAGTGATTCATGGTAAAAAAGATTGGCAAAACTTGCTAAGGATTCATCTTAATGGAATTTAATGACCATAAACTCTTGTTTGCACTTTAACATTCATGTCAGGATTCTGAATTCCTTCATAATAACCACTTTGACCTCTGCGTACAACAAGCTGTCCCCCTCCAGGAGGGGCAACACTAGGTTTTAACAATTGGTATCTAAGCATTTTATCACCGTCAATGCTTTTTGATGATCGGCATATCCATATATTGTCATATCAAACAATTGGAAAAATGCTGGGGCATTATTCCAATGGAAAGTTGGCAATTTTGGTGTCACCTTGAATCCCTTCTAGGTTTCTATAGCCACCTCTCTTGGTTTGGCTACTCAGCGCACTTGGGGAGTAATTTTGTGCATCATCTCCAAAATAGCAGTAAAGGCGGGTGGCATGTTTCTTGGGTAGTCATCTTTCCAATTTATCATATGGGGAGTTTTTTCTTTGGCATTGGTTGCTGCATATGGCTCACATTTGCATGTGTGAGTCTTTAACTCCTCAACTTGTTTAATCAGCTGCTCAATATCAGCGCTGAATGTTCTTAAACAAACACTATCCACTTCATGCTATGTTTTCAGAAAAAAGTCTTCTCAAATTAAGTCCGCTTCTTTCTTCTTTAATAAAGTTACTTTTCCATGTAACTCATTCCCAAAACTTGTGACATTATTGACCACTTCCTCCATCTTGGTGACTCTCTCTTTTTAAGGCTGCAAATGTTCGATGATCTGCTGAGTTCATGGCGTTCTGTTTAACAGTTGCCAACTCCATCCATAGTTTTCTTATCTCATCTTTATATGACATTACGTTCTAATCTCTTCTACTCAATATCACCCCTGAAGTGAGAACCAGTTGTTATATTTATAGGTTTTCTGATTATTCTCAGTTAGTAACCCCTATAAATATTAACTGCATAGGTTTGGGTTTTGTGCAATTCTCTGCATTGTATGATAGTTGTTGATATAATTGTTGATAATAGTATTGCTATTATCTGTAATTGAATTGAAGTTTTAGATTTTGGTCCAATACTCAGCTAGTATTTCCTCTTGAAACATTTATGATGTCATGAATAGGGATTTGTTCCCTTGTACTGCCTAACTCGATCTACACTCAGATCCCTGTTTACAATTTCTCTTGTTTGACACACTGTTGGCACCAATACCCAATTTGATTCAGCTTCTTCTCTGGATCCCCGCTCAGATCCTTACTCTTTATCTTAAAGAGTCTCCCAATTAGAGCAAACAGCAATAATTTTTTCTGAGAAAAAATAGAACTTGAAATGGATTCTGATACAAGTAAACTAAGATAATAACTATGGTAATAAATCTGTGAAGTATTATACAGTAGTGTTTTTTGGCTTCCTGCCATTTAAGGAGCTCGGTCCATCTGGCTGATTAATTGCTCATCACCTGTATCACCCAGGATGGGTGCCACCTAAATGGAGAGTTGAGCCAATCTGTATCTCTTCATAACTTTGTGTAGTAGTGTGTATTTTATTAGTGAATTATTTAGGGAATTTAACGCGGGGAATTTGGTGCCCAATCCTCAGTTGGCACCTTCTCAAAGAATCTGCAGCCGTTGCTATTAAATTCCCATCCTCATCTCAGCAGCGATAGTCTTCTCCATCCTGGCTAGGATTCCATCATTGGACATCCTTGAAACACAAAATGGAAAGAGTCAGAAAACGTGTCTATAACGTTTTCCTATCAAACCAAGTGAACCAACCATATATGGCAAGTGACCTTCTAAGGCAATGGGACTTTTTACCCATTAAGGTAGGTCATAAACCAACTGATTGATTCTCTAGTTACAGATGGCATCACTCGCCTCACAACTTAATCCCTAAATTCCCAATCATTCAGTGATAAAACCTGACTGATCCCAATCAGTACACCAGATAGTTACTCAACTATCAGATGCCTCTATTTTGTCTGCAACTCTTCCAAATAAGATCTTAAGAATTAATTTGGACTGATCTCAGATAATCCAACCCAAGCTAATAACCTAAAAATCCCCTGAACATAGTCACCCCAAAAAAGGGTCAACTGATAATCAATTCACTTTGCATTAGGGAATTATTTCCTAGTGATCCCTAGTAATCTAGTCAGCTGGGAATATGGGCAAAAATCCCAACATATGGACTCCACAATGGATAACTGCTCAGTGTGCACACATAATGATATTTAATCTGGTGGAAGATTTGGGGATATACACAGTAGTATCCCCTATCCGCTTATACAATTCCCCTCTTTCTGAAACATATTGGCCCTGATTCCATCTAATACCTTGAGTTCTTGAGGCAGCTCATCGTCATACTTTACGCTAAGCATTTTGTCATCCATTATGTCGCTTAAATCCACTGTAACTGCAATTTTTGGAAATCTTGATAAGCAATCATCTTTTTGGTTTTTGCTCCAGTTTGGTAAAGGAATTCAAAATTGTAAGACTTCATCTTAAGAAGACCCAGGACATTTTCAGCTCTTGAAGTTCCACTTCCAACCAAAAGGATAAACTATTACTCTCACTCTGCTTGGAGTAACTTTTCAAGCAATTTATCAGGTTAATTAAAAGCAAACATTAAATTGCACACCAAAGTCTTGCTCCAATGTCATCGGATCCCCCGCTGACTGTCCCAGCATGGGGCAGCAGTGAAACTCCCCCCTCCGTTTTCCATCTGACAGGAAAATGCGCTCAGACTGGCTCACCCAGTCATTCCAAACCCTTGGGATGATTCTTTCCTCCCAAGGATCTTGATACCCATCTTGACCTAACCCAAGTGTTGCCCCGCTGACCCCTGGTGCTTCCCTGGAGCAACATGTGTTTCAGCCTTAGGGTTGAATATGGGAAATTCTTCCCCTACAATGACCAAGCCATTATCAAAATGGCTCAGGCGGTGATAAAACCAGCCTGTTTCATTGACTTCCTCCCCTATAAGGGGTACTTTGATCTTGGCTTCATCTGTGAAGCTGATACAGCCACTGCGGCAATGGCGCCATTAATATTTAATAATATTCCCCTTCCAACAACTTTTTACCTGGCTCCCAACAGACACCACCTTGGTGGTCCAGTTCGTTGGTTTTCTCACCCACCTCCCCCCTGAAGTGCTCCACCAGGAGCTGATGGAAGGTTTGGCAGCCTACAGCGCCAACCCCATCTTTCAATTTGTGGTCCCAAAATGGGGCCACACGCTTCGCTGGGCCTCAGGCATATGCCACAATCAGCCCTGAATTTACTATAATTCTTTGGCATTTCCCCCTCGTGCCACCATCCCATCTGCCCCCAACCATCCGTTCTGGGCCCGCGTTGAGGGCGGATGGACGATTTGTCCATCCTGTTTCGAGTTAGACCACTTGAAATGCAAATGCCCTTACTCAGAAACTTCCACCGACACCAAAAGTTTGCCCAATGCCCACCAATCTGCTTCCCACCCTGCGCCAACTCTGACATGGGGTACAATCCTACCTTCCCCTCCTCCAATGCCTGATGCTGCAGCTGCACCTGCAGCTACCAATCAGTATCCACCTTGCCTCAATGCCATAAATGATTTATCCAATCAAACATTGGATTGGATCCCAGTTTGATCCCATGCATCTGCAAACTAATCAAACAAACCCCAACTGTACACTGATTCCCCAATCAAATTCAACCAAAACCCATGAGAATCATTGGATAAAATCGATGAATCAGGTAACATCATTGAAGAACCATTGCTGCAAGCTTAGCGGCTCTGTAACACAGAATGGGATGCAAAATTCGTGCCTCAGAAATATGTCCCACAACCTAACGCCAAACCGTTCTACAGCGACCACCAGCTTGCAGTAGAAGCAGCCACCATACCAGATTGCCATCCGCTCTGCAAAGCTGCCACTAAATCTGTGGCTGCGCTCGCAGAAGGAATTCCACCTCCTGTTATCCCCAAAAATCATACTGCACAAAGTAAGATTGACATGAAAACTTTACACAAAAATGTCACTGAAGCCATCCAGAATGTGGTAACAGTAGAACGTAATCTGAAAGCAAAAATAACCCAAACCAACATTGCCACTTCTTTAAACTCCCAGATGCCCGCCTCAAAGCTGAAAACGCTTTGGCCAAATACATCGTTGGCATTATGATGGCTGGCAACTATTTGGAAGTTCATGTCATCAAGGATATTGACCCCATACCGCCAATGCCCCCACACCCTTACTATCTGCCTTAACACGCACCCTATTCTGGGATGAGATGGATGCAGCTGAAGACGAGCCCCCCAATCCCCTCTTCCCATCCACCATGGAGGGATAGCAGTAATCGCTGCCCACTTGATTGAATATTTTGTTAGGTATGATTCAATTGATCCGTCCATTTTGGGCGCTTTGTTTGAATCGTTATTTTTTATTATGATTTTTTGTTTTAGTTCAGTAATGTCCATCCCCTGGTCGGCTTACCTCAGTTAAATAAAAGACTGCAGCTTAAGAGCCCATTGTGCTAGCCACCCCTCAAGCTCTATAGGATTCTGCAACCAGCGCAATAATGCATGATCTGTTACAACCTTAAACTTTACTCTGTGCAAATATACTCATAAATGCGTATTTGCATAAATCACCGCTAAGCACTCACACTCAGTTATGGTTTAATTTTGTTCATGGCAATTCAAGCTATGACTACAGTATGCCACAAGGTGCTCCTCCATCTCATTGTCCTTCTGAGACAGGACCGCCTCAACAGCGGAAAAGAACACACCCATATGCATTATAAATTCTTTACTAAAAATTGGGTAACGCAACATGGTGCACTGATTAGTACCGTTTGAAATGAATAAAATGCACATTGCCTTTATTTAATCCATTTGAATGTGACATCCTTCTTTATTAGCTTAAACAGCGGACCTCCAATGCAACTGAAATTGGGTTTAAAATGGCGGTAATAACCCACCATTTCCAAAAGCACCTGAATGTCTCACTTACTAGTTGGCTTAGTCATCTTCTGGATAGCCTCCACCTTGGCTGGTTGGGGTCTCAGCCAAGTCGCATCCACCAAAAAGCCCAAGTTACTCCAGCTGATCCATGAAGAGGTGACATTTCTGGTGCTTGATCTTGATATTGGCGTCAGCCAGTCTGCAGAATATCTCTTCCAAATGGGTGAGGTGCTCAGAGAACGTGTGGGAGAAGATGTTGATATCATTGAGTTACACAAGTACGCATGACATCTTAAGTTGCATAGAATGGTGTCCATTGCTCATTGGAACGTAGCCAGGGTGTTACACAGCCCTTGTGGCATACGAGTCAGTTGGAAAAGCCCCTTGGATGTGATTATGGCACATTTCTCTTGTTCTGCCACGGGTAACTCTTTTTTCAATAACTGGATATCAAGTTTATTGCTGAAAAATAGCAAGCTCCGCCTAACCAATTCAGCACATTATCAGTCTGTAGCATAGGGTATGTGACTTTTTTGGTGATACTATTGACCTTCTGGTAGTCAATTACTACGCGGTTAGTGCCATCTTTCTTTTTTACAATCAGAACAGGTGAAGCCCAAGGAAGCTTGGATAGTTTGAGATCCCCCTGCTCCAGAAGCTTGTCGATTTCCTCAGTGACAACTTCTTCAGTTGCCTTCAATTAGAAGATTGGCTGAGACCTGATGGGGGATGATCCCCAGTGTCCAGCCAATGAACCACCCCCCAAGCGTACCCTAAATCATGATTGTTGACAGCAAAAATCTCCTTGTATTTTTAAAATAAAGCTTCCTCCTGATCCTTCTGGTCTTCTGATAATTCCATTAAATTTTTACGTAGTACAACTGCCATTATGCCAAGGTGCAGTTAAAGGCAGGTCAAATTTATCCAGCAACCCAAACTTATGAACCCGGATGACCTCCCCAACTTAGTTCAAAATGTAAATATGCTTCAATCTGATGACAGCAGATTCAGATTGGTACGTTTGAAAGATTCACTACCAATATCTTGATCTCCCCATGGCCTGGGAGTATGATGCCTGGAGCTACGTGAGGCACAAGACACAATTACTGTTAAGGCCCAATGACCTCCACATAGAGCACAGCAGTCGCTTCCACCTCCTACTAAGTGTTTATTATTACTTGGTGTCCAGAGGGGATGGAGATAGGCCCAGCGGCTCTAAGCGGTAGCCCTTGGTATTCATATATTTGATGGGGAAGACCCCAAGTATTGCCTTTTAGTCAATGGTAGCATACTGGAATCACCCCATCACTGTAGGCAAGGTTGATCTGTCCCATATGCACGGAGCCCTTTGGCTTTCCAAAGGAAGTAAAGTAAATTGTGATCAACTGCCCAAAATAGTGAAGACCTCTTCCATCATAATTATAACAGCCCATAGTGTCACATAAAAGCAGTCCCACTCAATAGATTGTAATTGCTATTTGGTAATACTACTGCCAGAGCCACAACAACAATGGATCCAAACCGCAAGGGAAGCGCACTGTACGCTCTCTCAGAGACCGTGGTTTCTGCTCCAGCAGTCCCATATACTATCTGGTGTTCTATATCAGATTTAAGAACAACTTTGCCACCAATTTAGTGGAGACAATGCTAACAGGAGCGCTTATATGATTATAGCTCAGACTTGGGTTTTGGCTACCACATTGTCACAGTAAGTGCACTCTGAGTAGGATGATTGTTGACTATTTACTTTTTGGACATTCAGTGGATTGCAATTCCCCAGGAAACTAATAATACTGGCACTGACTTTAGGGTACCCTGTTACAATAGCGTCCACTGGGAGGGTGAACTCTAATCTTATCAGGGATAGCGCATCTGAAAATGGGTCAGTTTGTCTGATTGACTTTGGTGAAACATCTGACAAGTGTAAAGCTTTGGTTGCTACAGAGACCCTTTGTCTGCCATGTCTTTGGCTTGTGCTTGGGTCAGCACATTTACTCCCCCAACCGGCTGCTGATAAAGTAATGTTTCATCATACTGGGTAGCTTCTGCTGCATATAATACAGTATATTTGGGTGGGATGTTTGAATTTGGGATAGCAGAGGTAGAGAGTTTCATCTCTACTTTGCTCAGACTTTTCCCTGAGATAATTTATCCTGCTGTACGTAAGGGATCCGTCAATTAAGGGCACCATCATCCCAGGAGCCCAGGGTGACCGCAGATGAAACAACTTACCCCATAGGGCCTGCATCCATGCTTAGTATAAGTTGGCCCACGCAGAAAGTAGGACTGAAGATGATCAGCATAAACAGGCCCAAGTCGATAAACGACTGCTTCCAGTCAGCGTATTTACAGCTGGAGTGGTAGCTGACCAATTGTCAATCAACAGTTATAGGGCGGACGTTAAATTGAAGGGGGTAACCTGGCAGAACCTGCATTGACCAGTTTCATTTCCCTCAATAAGTAGGTTTGACAACGGTGACAGTGTGAATCTGCTCAATATTGGGTGGAGTGAAAGTTACAGCTAAGTGGCGCACAAACTTAGCGAGTTTAAGAAGTGGTACATTGTCCTCCAACAATCGGGCCATGACATTATAAAGCTCATGGTATGGCTTCACCGCAGAGGACATTGCAATGCATATGTCAACTTCAGATAAATTCCTGCCCCAATTAACATGCGAGCTTCCGCCATAAATCTCTCAGCAAATGCAGTGAGGGTCTCATTCCACTGAAACCTGATGGTCAAGAACTCAGCCTTCCTATGTGACATCTTTGCAGTTCCACTGAACAACTTCAGCACCATCTCCTTGACTTCTTGGTATGTAATGGAACTTCCTGAAAGGCAACAGAAGACTTGATTAACACTCCCAACATCCAAGGTGGATATCAACAGTTTCGTTCTCAATGATCCAAAGCTTCTTCCATAACAAAACTCTTATAAGTTAAAAAATCCATAGATATTCCCTTTACAATCAAACGGAGGCAGATTATCACTGCAAACCTCCTTGAGGGGCTCATCTTGTCTTTTGAGCACATCGTCCAACACAAGTATCAGCTCCACATATGCAACTGGCCCAGAATGTTATGCAGATTCCATATCAAAGCAACCTTGATGAGACATAGCTGGTGACAGAGTTTTTTATTTTATTGTAATCTATCAATGGGCACCCTGTAGTGAGCACCACTGTTATAGATTTGGCAATACCCTATAGCTCCACTGGAGAGTTTTGCGAAGGTTCAAGCCCACTGAGCAATTAGAACGGATGATATGAAGATCTTCAGTTCCTCAGAACACACATAAATAAACTATTATAATAAAAGGGAACAATTTTCCCAACAACACTTCCTTATTGCAATATAATAATCACAGCAGATCTCCTCTTGTGCTGCTCGCTCACTCTCTAATTAACCCAAAAATCCCTCTTCCTCATTATTCCCATCTCGCTGATATCTCAGCGACCTCAGTCAGTGCTGACCCTTTTGCTTAGCTTATTCATTCCGCCTTATTCTCATTGCTTTTAGCTCTTTGTTCTTCAACTCTCTATCTCCCTGATTTGAGGTGATCCATATTATAATCATCAAATGTCGACATTACCTTATTACCCTATTTTGGAGGCGATCCAATAACAACCCTTTATAAACAAATATCGCCTCACCCTAAGGCGCTTGAATACTTGTAGCTCCAAAACATCCTTGGCGAATTCTACCCATTGAATCTTTGGCAGAATTCCTCTGGTATGCCAGGGTCAATATTATAGACTTAGTCATGACAGTTACCCAATCATCCATCTTTCATAATTGTGGCTTATCATCCAGTCATATAAATTTGTGACAAAGTTGCTAGGGAGGTGGAGGTCTGCACCGATAAGCTGCCCCCATTTCATCATGATGGAATCATACACAGGTTTTTCAAGCGGTTTGAGCTCACCATGGAGGGGGTTCCAATTGGTTAAAGCTAAACTGTTGTTATCCATTTTGGACGTTGCAAGTGCTTATCAGGTCACATGTTACCTTAAGAGTAGTAACATGGTGTATCAAGAGGTGAAGGAGACCATGATCCATCTGTTTAGGGGAAGGCAAAAATGGCCCAACGCAAGGCAGAGTTTTTGAAAATATCTTTTCAAAAAATGAATCCTTGGTAAACTTTGCGGAGAGATCTATGACTGAGGCTCATGTGTTGTTGGGAGCAAATATCTTATCTCATGAGGAGGTGTGATTAGCGATGACAGCAGCTGTCAATCCATTTTAAAATTGTATAATGCTATGTTGTACATTCTTCAATAGGATGCGGAGCTACTAAAAATCATCAGTCGTTTATGCCATCTATACATCGCTTTTAATGCTCCCAATGTGAAGTGGAGAGCCCATGCAACCACTACCAAATCCCCATGGGTATTGGAACAATGACTACTTGATGCTAATCCATTGGGAAACACTCGTCCTCTCAATGCTTTGGTAAGTCCTTTCCATCCCCATTATCAACCTGTTCATCCTCAGCTAAATTTGGTATCATCAAACAATTTTAGAGCTGGATCTATGGGTGTAATGAAGAGACAAGTGCCCTTTGCAAATGCTTGTTTCTCCTGTGGTCAACGAGGCCATTATGCAGCTAGCTGTCTCAGTAAACTGAATAGATATGTGGTACCAGTTACTCCAAATGAACAAGGAAAAGGTCGAGGGAATAGAGATATATGCTCTACTTCCTCTGATTCAAACCTAAAAGTCCCTAATGGTTCTCCTGAGTCACTTGAGGACAGTTTCAGAACTCATTATGACGATTTATTGTATCAACAAATTTATTACAATATTTTGACCTCAAGCCAATGGAGAAACACAACAATGCAGACATGGAGTTCTGCTGAGAGGTGAGAAGCCATACATCTGGCAAATCCCTGAGTGGAATGGTACTGTGGAAAACCAGCTTATTTTTGCTCTATGGTGCATTCTGCCAGCTGGTTTCCACAGTATTTTTTATTAAATTAAGTTTAAATAAAAAGCGCTGATAAATTGGGATTTTTTTAAGATTTTATTACCCACGTGATATAGGTAAAAACAATGATCCTCGATTTCTGACTATCTAGCATTTAAAGTAATTTTGAGGGTTGAGGAGGAAGTTGGTAATATGTTCATAATATCTGAACCTGGTCCAAATTAGGAAATATGCAGAAAGAACGTATCATAACTCAAGAACTCACTTCAGGACAGTGGAATGAAGGAAGAGGAATTATGATTGGCCCAAATGTACCCATGAGGTAACATTTTTATAAATTTAGGCCAATCACCACCCAAGAAATATATTGCAACTTGGGGGACCC
>JAKSZP010004894.1:0-18889 GCA_022478985.1 Massospora cicadina
TTTATGTATGAGGGTGTGCAACCATCTAAAGATTGTCAGAAATGTCAACACTACCAAACCTGTCTGGATGGTAAAGCTTGTAAAGTTATGATGCCATACTTCAAGACGTGTACCAAATTGTTATAAAGGATGCACTTATTAAAGACATTAATAGTGGCCTCTCCCTTTCTAACCACAAACAGGCTTTTATGGGAATCTGACCAAAATGTGGAGAAACCAACATTAAATTTACCAAACGGTTTTATCATGAAGCTTGGCCTTTGCATCCTGTGATTAAATTATACTAGATGTTGCCAGTGCCGCCATCATTTCGGCTTATCATCACATTATCAATCTTGTACTATACTTCCAGAATGCTAAAGAAGATGTTTAAGTCTATACTCAATATCAAAGAATATATAGTAGAGTTGTTGGAGCTGGAAGTGTGTCAAACATCTACTAAAGGGAACAGACCTCACATTCATGCAGTCAGTTGATTCCATAGATCTTACCCCTTTGCAATCCTTGTTTTTATCGTGTAATCTTTGCCCATCAAGAAACCTCTTTTTGGAAGAACCAGTCCAATGAGTTGGTAAAATTGGTGTCAGGATTTCTACCCAACTTAGAGATTCAGATGATGTATATATGGGAATCAAACCCGATCAATCAAATAGCTGAAACCATAATTGATGATAATCCCTTACAAATTTCCAACCCTCTAAACATTGTGGACAATCCCCAACTAATGCAATCACATATTAAACGCACAAAATCACTATTTTGGGGTTAAAACCTAATCTTTGTGGCGAGAAAATCCTATTTGTTTGAGATACTAAGCCTGCTTCAGAATCCCCCATTTGTAACAGCTATAGATCTTATCTGGACCACTTGGAATTAGACCAGGTAATCACCCTGATCTCCTTTATACTTCCAATTCTAAGCAAATAAAGAGTACTCTCTTTTGCCACATTAAGATTAAATTGGCCTACAATAAAATACTTAGAGACGAAATAATAGTAGGATCTACAAGTCCAGGGACATTAACCTGAATAAAGACTTTACTGAAATGGAAGGAAATTTAGTAAAAATCTGGTACCCATGAACTTCAGTTTTCCTGGACTATAAATTAAAAAGATACAAGTGTTCTAAACCCTTGGTCATGAAAACTGGTGCTCCCTGCCATGATTACCTGAGTTCACGGTGCAACTATTATACTATGAGCAATAGCAAACTGGCATTAGATCACTCTCTGGATAAAGAACGCCTTATCTTTGAGGCGAAATTGCCCGCTATGATACATTGAATGGAACAAAGAATTCTTTCCATTGAGCAACTTCAACTTAAACTTCGTGATGCAACTACTGATCTAAATAGCAAAATTCAGAAGTTTGCGCTTCTTGTTGCCACCAAATAGGCCCTTTATGCCGCCCATGAGTGGGCAGATTCAATAATTGAAGCTATTAATAACTTAAAAGGCATATGGGCGCTCTCCACCCTCACATCTCCAAGCAATAGCAATTCCTCTTTGTGCTAAACTGAACCCCCAGTGTTCATTCATGTCATTTGGCTATTAACCCTCCCCCAGTGGCACGTTCAACCCGTTGTTCAAAGAAAATTACGTTCCAGGTGAAGGGGCATCTTCTCTTTCTTGTTTTGTTATGAAAGTGCCATGGATGAAGCTAATAACACCCAATGGCTCAGATACCTAGCTAACTATCTTATTCGCGTAGCTTGAGACATTATTGTACCTCATCTAATGCATTATCAGACTTGGGATGCCGCAAGTACTGCCTTGCTTTAGGAATTTGGGAGTGACCTAACTCTATCCAACCAAAAGAAAAGATTTATTGTCATAAGCCTTAATTGGTTAGAAACTGTCACTGACTTTGATCGCCGTTTTTACCTTGAGGCTCAAAAATTGGTTGCCAGTAACGTTTTACTTTAGATGATGCTATTTTTTTTAGTACTAGATGGTCCCACTTTAGATGATGCTATCATAGCTTCGTTTTTGGCTTTTAAAAATATGCCTGATAAACTACTTTATATTAAAGCGTTGAAGTCTAACTGGAAGTCTCTCCTCCATATCAAAAAAGCTATTTAGGAGATTTCAGCTGATCTTATCAAACCCACTGGGTTCTCTCGTTTTAATAATAATAAGCCTCAACCCCAAGTGCTAGTGGTTACACCCCCAAGTCGCCTACCCCCAAAATAATCCTGCACTTTTTGCAAAAAAAACAACCATATGGTAGACACTTGTCACATCTTTCTACGTAGGTCAGCAAAAGACCAGTCAGTATAGGGCAGGAGGCTCCCTATGCTGACAACAATCAAGTGGCTCAAGACCTTTTATTAGCTCTAATCCTAAACCCAGCACCTCAGAATGCTTTGTGTTAGCGGCGCCTGCAGAAGTTGACGTACCCCTTTCTATCCAAGGATATAAAGATCTTCGGCTTTCCTAATTTTATGTTGTTCAGTTACCAAACAACTTCTTGGAGGTCAGTTCCTCTATAGAAAGCCAAGCGCTAGAAGACAAAACATTTAAAAGAAGCAAACAGCCCCAAGCTTGTCTTTGGCAAAATCCTCCGCTTGCTTCACTAAAGATACCCCATGAAATTTTACTAGCTGTTAATGCTCTGTTCAACTCTTTGGTGGTTTGAGTAGAGGTAGTCAATCATAAGGTTAAAGTCTTAGCGATAATTGATACCAGCTCTTTGATTAATGTTTTATCCTCTCAACTTATCCAAAAAAATAAAATTAGCTATAGACTTGATTCATGATACTGAATATAGGACAGCTGGTAGTCAGATGACTAAAGCAATTGGGGCATATTATGACTTACCTCTTTAATCTGAAAAGCTTCAATTACTGCCCACTCTATTGCATTAGAAAACAATAATTACAAGTTGCATATTGGAGTCCAAATGATGTGGGTTTTTAATTGCAAAAAAGCAAAAAGAAAAGTACCTTTCACTATTAGGGTATAAGATCACGTTGTTTTTACTCCCAGTCAAGAGTAAAGGAGCCACCAAAAAACAAATTTGCCTCCTTTAATATCCTTTCTCCATTTGTAAAGTAAAATCCAAATCTTAAAAGAAAAAATAAGTAACCCCCTGAGGCTGTGGATGCCAAAGATGGGACCCCTCTGTACGCCCCCATCTTATTACAATATTCTCTAACTCACAAGTGATTGTGGGTATGGGGATCAAGATTATTACCCCTCCTAATAAAATTTTGGTGCTAAGTGGACACCCAAACCCTTCAATTATAGTGGCGTTGACCTGCCCAGAAATTTTGGATCCTGCCTACAAGAGATCTCTCAATTATTTGGGAATCTAACAAATAAACCCTACAAGTCCCTCGGCATTCCCCTATTGCTTATGTAAAATTATGTCCTGTTGAGAATTTCAACAATGTGAGTTGTTTTGACTCTTTCTAATTTGGGATTCGATCCCTTACCCACCATAGCTCTGGTTGAAAGTAGAGTTTGGGATAATCTCACCCCTAACGAACGCCAGAACGTCAAAAACATCCTTGAGGAGTATGACAATATTTTTTTCCTCAAGACCAAGTGACTATGGGAAAATGTTTGGGGTAATTCACCAAATTGATACTGAGGCTCACCCTCTATTCAAATCCTGGCCATACCAAAAATCCAGAGTTGAGGAAGCTTTAGTGGCCCTAATGCTACAGCAACTGTTGGAAGCTGGGTTACTTATGTCTTCTAAAAGCCGTGGGCTTCCCTAATCTTATTAATTTGGATAAAGGATGGTGGCCACCATGTTATCATGGATTATCGCCACCTCAATTCAATCACAAAAAAAGATAGCTATCCATTGCCGCATATAGATGACTCCTTATGCTTGATGACAGGTCTCCCCTATTTTACTGCTGTGGATCTCACCAGCAGGTACTGGTAAGTCAATTTATTGCCGGAGGATCAGGAAAAATGTGCCCTTATCTCAAGTGAAGGATTGTCCAATTTCCCTTTAATGTCGCAGGGGTTGTGTAACGCCCCTGCTACCTTCCAATGTGCCATGGACAAACTTTTAGGAAATTTAAAACGGTCTTTTGTGTTAGTTTATCTCAATGATATTAACATTTTTTGCGAACCTTTACTAAAGATATAGATCATCTCAGGCAAGATTACCAGCAGTTATGGTAAGCTTCGCTAGAACAAAAGCCTTAAAAATGCTCCTTCTTAAAGAATGAAATGTATTTTTAGGTCATAATGTAGGGAAAGGCGGAATATCCCTGATGGACAACAAGGTCCTGGTCATTTCCAAAATGTCCCCCTAAATCCCTACAAGATGTACAAGTTTTTTGAGGATGGTGGGATATTATTGCCAGTTCTTCCCCGATTTGCTGACACTCTGAGCCTCTATTATATATACTGAAGAGAGATACCCTTCCAGTGGAAAGAAGAACAACAGCAGGCCTTTGGCCTGCTACACGTCTCTCTTCCACTCTTCAGTACTTATACATCCTATTTTTGAGAAACCCTTTCTCCTCTTTACCAATGCTAGTGATATAGCCATTGAATCCATACTATCTCAGCATGAAAAAATCTTAGTAGATCATCATATCGCCTACTATAGCAAAATCCTAACCAGAGCCAAACGCAACTATAGTGTTATGTAACACAAATGCTTGGTGGTACTACTGACTATTAAACTTTTCTAACCTTATTTATATGAAAAAAAATTTCACCATATTTACTGACCATGCTTCCTTGAGATGGCTACAGCAAATGGAGGACCCCAATGTGAGAATAAACCCGATGGGCATTAAAACTTCAAAACTATGAATTTTCCATTATTTATTGACCTGGGCTGGTACATCAGTTTATAGATTACCTATCCCAGCTTCCCATATTAACTTTAACCGAACCTGATTAGGATTGACCTTATGATCTCCTAACTCGATTGAAATTTTGGAAAAACTAATCCTCAAACCTTGAAAATAAATTAGAAAAAAGATTGACGATATTAAATCAAAAATTTGCCAACTGTACAAACTTGTGTATATAAACTGGTTGCCCTATGTACGATCTTTGGCTCAAACTGACGTCATATTGGAGGGAATTTGGCATGTTGCCCATGGGAATCTGGAAAACCTAATAGTGGCTCAAGGCTCAATGCTAATCGGAAGGAACGCTTGTTTCAATCCAGGATATACTAGAGTCCTTCCTGGTATGTAAAAGTCAAGCTTTACCTAATCCCAAACTCAATATTCAGTGGTTCCACCTTGTAAACCTTTCCATACTATTAGTACTGATGTTGTGGGACCTCTTCCTCGAACTTCTAATGGTCATTGGTTCCTGCTTCTAGCCGTGGAGCATTTAACTAAGTGGATTGAAGCTGTATCACAAACATCCACTTTTGCAAAAAGCTAACGCCACATTCTTATATACTTTGATTATCACCCTGTATGGGTGCCCTAACGTAATTCTCTTTAATAATGGTTAAACCTTCCAATCATTGATGGTGAATGATTTAGCCTAACTGATAAAATCCAACCAGTTATTCTTTCACTCCATACCATCCTAAAACCAATTTAATGGTAGAGCTGGCAAATGGTACCCCAACTGCCACCCTCCAGAAAATGGCCACGACTGAACCTCTTCACTGGCCAATATATGCCTAGTGCGATTCTGGCCTACAAAATAAGTTATCACTGAATAGTTAAGAGGACTTCCTTCCAGTCTTTGTATGGAAGAAATACTCAGTTGCCTTCTAAAGTGCAGGACATTTTGTCTCAAGCTTTACCTGATGCCCCTGAAGTTACTATGCAAAGCATTGCCAATGAAATAATCCAACTTCAAGCTCTAGCTTCTAAGAACTTATCAGTCAAAGCTAGTAGGAAAAAAGTCAAATTAATGACAAAGATGAACCTCTGAACATCTTCCAGCTGGGTGACCTAGCCTTTTTTCACCACCATTGGCTGGTAAGTCATGATAAAAAGATTGGGCACCAACTGTTGGGGCCCTACAAAGTCATATATAGGCGGGGCAACAAACGCTCAATTGTAGAGGTCATTCAGGGTGCTGTGGTAAATTATTTACATTGTCATTTTCTTTTTCCGTTTACCCCTCTGGAAGTTTTGAATTACACTTCCAATGGGGCAGGTTTAATCTCGAAGTTACACTGGGCGGATTCTCCAAAATTGATAAATTTAAATGAAAATACAGGCTATAATTCGACCTATCTTTTATTATCAAAAAGAGGGAATATTTATTGGCTTTATAACTGCTTGTAAACTATCAGAGCAAATTAATCTCTGCATGATTGAATTTTCAATCAATTGATCAGGATTAGATTGATCGTTAACCTTGATAGATTGCTATATTGCTCGCTCCTTCTGATGATGTTAGGGAAACTGATGAAGTGAATTTTTTGGAGATATGAGAATTTGGTGAAATCCCAACACTTACCCCCTCAAGATTCAATTGCGGTGGAGGATTACTTTTTAAAAACCTAGGTTTATTAAATTTACATCTATACCAGTATCAATATGAAAAATCAAAAACTCTAACCCTTTTTGAAATATAACTCTTTAGGGACCAGACTAATTAGTTCCCAACTTTTCAGTCCGCCCACCAGGCTGAGAATGATAGTACATAACGTAATCCCCAATCTGGTATTCAGGTAAGACAGGTTTGTGTTGATTGCTCCTTTGAGTCTCTTTTTGTGTGGTTGTTTCAATAGAATTTATTGCTTGAGCCTGAAGACGGATAATCTCATCAGGCAAATTCCTCATAATTAAATTGAATTTCCTGGGATGCTTTCCTCAAGGATTGTCTAAAACACTAGAAGGGACTGAATGATCCCGTCCATATATACACTTAAATGGGGACATCATGATAATGCAGTGGTAGCTTATCTGATAGGCAAACAAGGCACTAGGCAAATAAAAATCCCACTGAGTCAGGTCAGTGGATGCCATCTTTCTTAGAATTGAGACCAGGGTCACATCAATTCGTTTGATGTCCCCATTTGTATGTGGATTATATGGGACAACAAATTGCTGATTAGTGTTAAATAATTTGGATAACTCTTGTAAAAGTTGCGAGGTGAAGTTAGTCCCATTATCTGACATAAGGACCTTGGGACACCCATGTTGAGAAATGATATTCTGATATAGGAATAACGCTGTAGTAATCTAGTACTAAAAAAAGGAATAACGCTGTAGTTTTAGCCAAAGGGGTAGCAATGGAAATGGCCTCAACCATTTGGTTAAATGGTTGACAGCCATAATGATATACTGATGCCATGCAATCCCCGAGGAAAAGGACCTACAACATCAATGCTGACCACCTCAAACGCCTTAGTTGGGGGAATAATTTGATGTTGATATGTAGGGTTGGTAGTTCCATGGCTTTTGCAGATAAGACATGAGTCAAGGGTCTCTCAAATGAACTCAGTCATGTTGTTCCAATAGTATCGAGTCATTAACCATTCTTGAGTCTTCTTTAGGCTGCTATGATCAACTTGTTCATGACCATCCATTACAGCGTGAAATCTAGAGTTGGGATGTAGGAAGCGCAACCACTTAGAATTGACTTTCTTATACAAAGCTCCATCTTGAATCTTAGTATCTTTGGTAATTGATTTTAGAAAGGCTCAATCCTCTTCAGTTTCTCGATCCCATAACTCAGGTCATCCAATAAGATTGTATAAGCGTTCTTCTTTTTCTAGTTCCAAGGTCAGAATAGGCAGTTGGGACAGCCCTTGGCATTTTGGTGCTGAGCCCCTGAGCGATGAACAATGGAGAAATCGTAATTTTGCAACCTTAAAGCCCAATGGGCTAATCTCCCGTCAGGATCCTTCATGTTCTGCAACCATTGTAAGGAGGAATGGTCAGTAATAACAGTGAGATGGTTACCATATAAGAAGAAACGGAAGTGATTGATTGCTAGAATTACTGCCAAACATTCCCACTCAGTAACACTATAATTTCGTTCAGCCTTTGACAAAGTTTTGCTATAGTAATTAACAGGATGATCATTCTTATCTTCATCACAATGGGATAAGATAGCCCTAATAGCGACATTGCTGGCATCAGTATGTGAAAAGAAAGGCTTATCAAATTGAGGATGAATTAGAACAGGTGCCTTGATCAAGGCGGTACGCAGAGAATTGGATGACTCTCCTTGAGATGACCCCCACTTGAAGGACACTCCTTTTTGCAACAGGTGAAATAAGGGTTCAGCCATATCAGCAAAGTTGGTAATAAATTGCCAGTAATACCCAATCATGCCAAGAAAGACTTTAATATCCTGTAAAGAAGAGGGAGGAGGCATTCTTTGGATGGCTTGAACTTTTTCTGAGAGGGTTTGAATCCCTTTAGCTGAAACCTGATGTCATAAAAAGTCCATTTCGTTTTGAAAGAATGAGCATTTGGAGGGTTTGAGTTTTAAGGAAGAGCCCCAAATTTGGCTGAAAACTTCTTTTAGATGGTCTAAATGCTCGTAAAAGTTTTGGAGAAAACAGTAATATCGTCAAGATATACCAGAGCACAAGTAAGCTTTAGATCCCGTAGCATACTGTCCATGGCCCTTTGGAAGGGTGCTGGGGCATTGATTAGTCCTTGAGGCATATGATTTGGTTCAAAGAACCCTTCACTCAATATCAGGGCACACTTGGCACGATCTTCTGGTGATAACTTGAATTGCCAGTATCCACTGGCTAAGTCCATGGCCTAAAAATAGGTGGATCCAGCCAACAACCTAAGAGAATCATCAATACTAGGTAAGGGATAACAGTCCCATTGAGTAATAGCATTCAGTCAACGATAATCTATCACGACTCAATGAGAACCATCTTTCTTCTTAACCAATATAATAAGGATGCCCAAGGGCTATTGGAGGGTTTCAATAATCCAGCCTCCAACAATTGATGCAACTCCTTGGTAACTTGGGCTTCTTCTAATTTAGATTTATGTTAGGGCCTCGCACATATAGAAAGGTGATCACCAGTTTCAACAGTGTGTAATACTCCTTTCATCTTCCCAAAATCGTAAGTATGCTTAGCAAAGATGTCGGAATATTCATCTAACATCTGAAGCACTTGTTTCTCCTGTTCACTAGAGAGGTGTTTTCCAATAGCAGGACCCACAGTAAGGCTTTCCTGATCACTTTCCAATCCAAAGTCTTGTAGACTCCCGAATGGTTTAACATCATAGATACAAGATAAGGGAAGTAACTTGACATAAGCAATTGGATGCTCTCAATCTACCAGTTTTGGCTCATTGGCAAGGATCACCAGTAAGACAGATAATGATCCTGAATAAGCATAATCCAATACTCCAGGACAAGGCAAGAGCTCTTTAAAAGAAGTATTGCCAGTTACTTGGACTTGTAACAAATGTCCCTTGGAAATAGAAAAATGCAAAGAAGTGTTAATAATTACTTGTGATTTTGGCGGAATAACTAATTTCTCAGGGGAGAAAATAGGCATCCCCTCTTCAATATCCGCCGATGTAAGGGTAATTTCTCTTGAAAATTTTCAACATGATATTGAAGTGAATAAGACCTTTTGGTTCCTTCTAGCAGACATAACCGACGTTGGGCAAAAGCATGATCAGATAAAAGTAAGGGAACTCTATACCCCAAGAGGGACAATTACTAGCTAAGGGTAATTGATAATTCCATGAATTTTTCGTATAAATTGAGTCCCCAAAAGCAAGTCATAACTCAAATTATCGAGTACAATGGCTGGGATGGTAAAGGTTAATTTCCCAATTTTTAGGGTTAAGGACGAAAAAGCTCCAATAGACTAAGTACTCTGAGGTCCAGCTGTGCCATATTCTTCATAATGAGAAATATTGGGTGTTAATTTGATCCGTTTGACAAATTTTGTTAGGACAACATTCACTGGGGATCAAGTATCTATGATAGCTTTGGCATTGACTTGATTCACTCGGAAGTCAATACAGGTAATGGTGCTTCCAAACTGAGAGGATAATGCCAACAAGGAGGGCAATGAATAATAAGAATGTTCGTCTTTATTATACTTAATTGAACTTTGATGCTCTTGCTGCGCACTCATATCATTATCAAGGTGGAATATCTTATTGTGCTTATCTCTTTTCTTCTTCTCATCTGCTTACTTTTTAAAACAACAATCCTCAGTATGTAAATAACGATGACAGTAGTTACACTGGATCGCCCTAGTGTTTTCAGGCATGGCGTAGACTTTGGGGCGACTAGGTCTAGGAGACTCATAAACTTGGGGGTTTTTTGGAGAAAAGAGGAGGCAATTCCAATAAGGCCTCCTTAATGTCCAAAATACTTTGGAAATTCTTTTTTACCCTGATTAGATAAACTTGCATTTGAGTCCTGGAAGTAAAAGCTGAAAGAACTGCAGTAATTGCATCGTCCAAGTTTAACCAACTACAGGCTACTAGAGTTTCAGCTTCCCAATAGAACTGATGAGCAAAATCTTTGATATATTCATTTTGGTGGGGCTGTATACCCATAAAAGCCTGCTTTTGTGAGAATAAGGTTTGCTCGCTCCCAAATTCTTTGATCAACGCTTATTTGATCTGAAACCAAGTAGAGCAAGTCATTAAGTGAGGAACCATAATATCCTGAGCCAATTGATTAAGGCAATTAGACAAGTAATTCATCTTTTGGTGATCTGTGGCCTCACTTAATGCCTTTTCATAAAGATAGAGAAATGAGATAATGCTGCCTTCCCCGGGGAGTATTTGTCCTTGAATACTGGCTTGAAACTCATGGGAGATTTGGTGGTCAAAACATACACTCCAGGTTGTTCTGATTGAGTGGAAACATAAAATGTGAAATCTGAAACTTGAGAAGAAAATTGAGGGTAAGGACCAACAGCTTCAGTACAAACTTCACTAATCTGATGATTCAGATCAGCATGCCCTACTTTCTCATCTAATCAGCGAGATAGCTCAAAAATATGTTCCTGCTGTGCGTTGTATATGAGTTCCAGCATCTCAATTTTCGCTTGGAGAAGTTCCCCTTTTGATTCACAAACATGAAGTAAGATATCAGTGTCCTTGACCCATTTTCCCATATTGATCAATTCGTCAGATAATGACTGAAGCAGCAAGAAAGGATTAATTGGTACCCCATCGGGAGTTAGGTTACACTCTTTGGTCAATCTAGAGAATTGTTCACGCAAGTGGTTCATCATGTTCAAGAGAGAGTCAATTTTCTGGTAAGATCCTGAGTGCCCATCGGCACCTGGGGGTCCCTGAGGCCCTAAACACCCTGGGGGTCCACAGGGCCCATCAGCTCTGGGAGGTCCACGTGGTTCTACACCCCCAGGTGGCCCACGAGGTCCTTCAACCCCAGGAGGACCCATATTTCCAGAGGCTTTCTCTACTTCATTAACCTGGAATTGAATTCCTGAGTACATTTGTTCCAATTGGAAGAGACAGGTTCTAATTTCCTCCTCCATTGATTGACTACGCTCAGAGAGTTGGGAAATACCCTCTCTCCATTCTCTATGAATCTCCTGAACTTGCTTAAGAACTGTACATCAACAAAATTGGACATCCCGTAATTGAGCTGAATGAGCTGCTGAGGTACTTTGTTGAGGAAAGCCCAATTACTAATGATAGCATCACGATTATCTTGGCTAAACTCAGAGGCCAACTTGAAAATTCTGAAATATAATTATTTAAGGACTGGATTCCTTCTAGTAAATTGAGCATCCTTTGATGGTGCATTCCAACTACAGGTAATAAATGGTATAAGGTAGGATATACGAGTTGGTGTAAATATTGCTTGGGGCCAATTCCTGGCATTTGAGAGGTTTGCAGCATTTCCCACAATAGAGAAGGTACAGCATTAGATTGAGATCATGTAGATTGGATTCCAGGGATTAGGGCCCCTTCAAGCAATTGATTAAAAAATATTTTGTAAAGCCTCAGGCGGTATTTGAAAGTCTGAGGTACAACTTAAGTTAGGACCATAAAATTTTCAAGTTGGCCCAAAATTCCAACGTGGAGGAAAATTTTGGGATTTGGGCTCCAGTTGAACGGACCCATTGTAAAATGCTGCCTTGCTCTTGGTCTTGAGCTTCATCAGGCGAAAAATGAGAATCTATGATAGTGATAGACGTTGTCACTGGTGCGTAACTCAGAGGGCCCCTTTAGTGAGCACCAGTCTGAAAGTTTTGAATTACACTTCCAATGGGGCAGGTTTATTATCGAAGTTCCACTGGGCGGATTATCCAAAATTGATAAATTCAAATGAAAATATAGGTTGTAATTTGACCTATCTCTTATTACCAAAAAGAGGGAAAATTTATAGGCTTTATAACTGCTTGTAAACTATCAGAGCAAATTAATCTCTGCGTGATTGGATCTTAAATCAATTGAACTGGATCAGATTGATCGTTAACCTTGATAGATTGTGATATATTGCTCGCTCCTTCCAATGATGTTGGGGGAATTGATGAAGTGAATTTTTCAGAGATATGAGAATTCAGTGAAATTCTGACACCCCCCTAAGCCAAAATTTAGAGTGGGAGTCCAGGATCCTACCCAAATTGGAGATTCAAATGAGGTAGATGATGAAAATTGAAACTAAGCTGTCAAAGTAGCTGAAACCATTATCAGGGATAACCTCAATGAATTTTCATCCCTCTTGACATTGGGGACATTCCCAATATAATGTGGTCATATATTAATCGCAAACAAACCCCTTTAATATCAGGGTTTAAACCTTATCTATGCAGCAACAAATCATATTTGACCAAGATGACTAAGCCTGCTGCAGAATCCACTGATTTGTAACAAATTATAGATCTTAACTTGTTTTATTTAACTGAAGTAAGCCGACTATGAGACAGACATTACCAAAACTTAAATCCTTAAAATAAATCCTCACCAAATAAAAATGAATGGACAACCCAAAATGAGCGGACAACACACATAATGCGAACTCAACCAACCAGTTGGGACATCAGGAACTGCTTATCCCATCTTGGTGGAAGGGGCGCGCGGGGGTCGCGCGGGGCTTGTCCTCAGCAATGTCTTCATCCCAAAGAATGGCATGGACTACGGCAAAGAGCGGGGGTGCCTGGGCATCAGTGGGAAGTGGAGATATATTTCTGATGATTGGGGTGGTATTTATACAACTACTATATATAAGAGTTCTGATGCAGTTTGTCAAAGCAAGTTCAGCTTTCATGCATGCGTTGGGTAGTTTTTTGAACGTGGCGATATTGGTGCAGGTAATATTTGATTTGGGATTCCGTGCTACTTCTGCCACATGCTGGATGGCGTCATTGGCTTCTTTGTGGGCTTCAATCAGAATACTTTTCTGTATCTTATTGGCTTTGGAAGGAATATTGGGAGGAGAGATTCATCCTGCACGTATTGCCACTGATTTGGTAGCAGCTTTGCGGAGAGGGCAACAATCTGTCTTAGTCATTGCTTCTACAGCCAACTGGTGGTCACCACGGAACATTTCGGCATTTTTCTGGGGGTATATAAGTGAGGGGGTATTTCCTTGTTATCGTTGATATACACAAACTGTTCAACTTGTATATTGTGGTTCTCAATTATATTCCCAGACTCATCAATTTCGGCCAATAAATCCCAAAGATTTTGGTTGACTTGAATTGGGGAGTCAGCATATTCCAGTGGTTTGATTGGTTCATTGGATGATTCATGGGAATAAACTGAGGTCCAATCTTGTGCTTGATTGGATGGAGCGTTTGTAGCACTGGGACGAGGAGGAAGCTGATTGCTAGCTGCAGGTGCTGATGCAGCAACAGGCTTTGGTGGAGGGGGAAATAGGATCGCGCTCCATACCAAAGGTGGCGTGGGGTGGAAAGCTGAATGGAGTCTGATGGTTGAGAAAACAGCACTGTCAGAAGTAGATATGGATGAGCACTTGCATTTCAAGTGGTTATAGATCTTAACTTGAACTGCTTGAAAATGGACTGGGTAACTGTAAGTCACAAGGAACGTCCGCTGGGTGTTAATTGGGCCATCCTTCTGTTCCTGGGCAAGAAAATACCAAAGAGGATGGCTATACCCCTCGTTACTCAGGGCAAACTCTCTTGCATGGTAAATGAGTGCTGGAAAATAGCCCATCAGCTTCGGATCCCACTTTTGGTACTTGCACTCTCCTTGGCAGAGCTGTTATGATGAATTAAGTAAAATCTGCGCTGAGATCACCAAAATAGAATTAATTGCAACTAATTCGAGCGGCAATCAGCTGGATACTCAGATTTCAAATGGTTGAAAAGGTATGAAGGTTGAGTTATTGGCTGGAATGCCCAACGGTTGCAAATTTGGTTTACATGATGATCAGAATTCTTCCCCCCTCCCAAATCTGTCAGGCATCACCCCCAATGGGCAGCTTCCTGCCAGAAAATTGGGCGTTGCGCTTGATGCAATACCACTGATCGCAACTTGGCTCATCACCAAATCTTGCAATGTTGACCCCCAGGGAACTACCCCTCCTATTCCCAAATAGTTCACCTCTTAGCTTGACCTGACCGCAACTCAGCCTGCTGCCAAACTTAGCGATGTCAGTACCCAGAGATTTAACCCACCCAATTCCAAATAGTTCACCATTTAGGTTAAACTGACCGAAACTCGGCTCATCACTGAATTTTGCAATGTCAGTCCCTAGGGAACTAACCCGCCTATTCAAATAGTTTACCACTTAGGTAAACTTGCGAAACCTGATAATGACTTATTTTCCAACCAAAATTGATGACTATTTAATCGGGCACATCGCCCTGAGAAAATTGTTGGTTGACTCTCTTCCCTTAAATTTTCCAATAAAAACACATTCCCCCAAATTTCCGTTTTTATCTGTTGAGATTTAAGTTCCCTTCCAGCACCATACCCGTCATACCAGCAGCAGTGCCCCTGGCATTCTGGTTCACCACTTGGATGCTCCAGCATCCAGGCTGGTAGGCCAGTCTATTTTCTACTTGCCATCTTTCTGACATAATTGACCAACCATCAATCTCTACCATTTCCACCTTACTCAAAGATATTGGTGAAGCAATGGTCCTTTCTTTTCAAGTGAATCAGGTCGTAAAGAAGATTATCCCTGCCCACATTAGCCCCATCCCACTCAAAAACTCCAAAAATATACCCCATAGTTGCCACGGCTACCTTGCCCATGTCAGTAGAGTCTGACATCTCAACTTGCAATGAGTTTGTCCTCCAAAAGCTTAGTAGTTTCCCGGCTGCCGCCCTCCAAATTTGCAATTCCTATGGAACTGGAACTGATTATCATCGCAAATGGGGAAGAGGCTGAGGATGAAGTTATCCTGGCATTCCAGAAATCGTGATGTTCCTTCCATAAGAACAGTTGGGGCAAGACGCGCAATTGCGCGAATTGTATGAACCTGGATGAAACATCCCACATCTCCCACCCTGAGACTCCCCATTTTTCCCAAAAAAACCTACATCAGTAATGGCGATCAAGTCACCCAAGGCGCACAAGAAGGTGGCTCTCGTACAGTTTCCCAGTGATGAGGCTCTTTGCTTGGAAAAAGGAAAGGGTAATGTAAGTCCTGAGGAATGTCCACTGGGTGTTAATCGGGCCATCCTTCTGTTCCTGAGCAAGAAAATACCAAAGAGGATAGCTATACCCCTCTTTACTCAGGGCAATCTTGCTCGAGTGGTAGATGAGTGCTGGAAAATAGCCCATCAGCTTCAGATCCCACTTTTGGTACTTGCACTCTCCTCAGCAGAACTGTTATGATGAATTAAGTAAAATCTGCGCTGAGATCACCAAAATAGAATTAATCGCAACTAATTTGAGCGGCAATCAGCTGGATACTCAGATTTCAAATAGTCAGAAAGGTATAAAGTTTGAGCTATTGGCTGGAACGCCCGATGGTTGCAAATTCAGTTTACATGATGATTGAAACTCTTCCCTCCCAAATCTGTCAGGCATCACCCCCAATGGGCAGCTTCCTGCCAGAAAATTGGGCGTTGCGCCTGATGCAATACCACTGACCACAACTTGGCTTGTCACCAAATCTTGCAATGTTGACCCCCAGGGAACTACCCCTCCTAATCCCAGATAGTTCACCTTTTATCTTGACCTGACCGCAACTCAGCCTGCTGCCAAACTTAGCGATGTCAGTACCCAGAGATTTAACCCACCCATTTCTGAATAGTTCACCGTTTAAGTTAAACTGACTGAAACTCAGCTCGTCGCTGAATTTTACAATGTTGGTCCCTAGGGAACTAACCTGCCTATTCCGAAATAGTTCACCACTTAGGTCAAACTTGTGGAACCCGATCCTGGCTTATTTCCTCCAAAAATTGATGACTATTTAATTGGGCGCATCACCCTGAGAAAATTGTTGGTCGACTCTCTTCCCTTAAATTTTCCAATAAAAACACCTTCCCCCAAATTTCCATTTTTATCTGTTGAGATTTAAGTTCCCTTCCAGCTCCATACCCGTCGTACCAGCAGCAGTGCTCCTGGCATTCTGGTTCACCACTTGGATGCTCCGGCATCCAGGCTGGTAGGCCAGTCTATTTTCTACTTGCCATCTGTTTGACAGTAACCTTCCTGATCTCCTTTATAGTTTTATCTAAGCAAATAAAGATTTTCTCTTTTTGCCACATTATAAGATTAAATTAGCCTACCCCTAAATTACTTAGGGACGAAATAATAGTATAAAGTATGACTCCAGGGACGTTAACCTAAGTAAATACTTTTTGACAAGGAAGGCAATCTAGTAAAAATCTGGCACCCAGGAACTTCAGGCTTCATGGCCTATAAATTAAAAAGGGACAAGTGGTCTAAACCCTTGGTCCTTACAGGCGAAGTTAGCTTAGGGCGCAAGGCACCTTCTGCCATTGATGCCACGCCTCAATCTTAATCTACAACTTCTCCACGCAATAAATGTTACATACTATTAAAACCTGATGAATTGGAAGTTACAGACTCGCTGATTTTAAATAAAGGTTAAACTTCTTCTTACTCTGCCATTTTGCGACCTCTCCTTCCATAATATTCAATTTACTCAATCCCTCATTTTGGTATAAAAGTCATTTGAGTAGAAGTAGATATCCATAAAGTAAAGATTTTGGCCATAGTCGATACTGGACCTCCAATTACTGTCATATCTTTCTGACTAGAAAAACGGATAAAAAGGCTCTATATCAGAACCACACTTTAAATTATGGAACTTTAGGACCGCTTTAACTCACTCTATGGGCGCTTACTCATCCCTGCCTCTTTAGTTTGGATTTCTGGTAGTAAAGACCCCAGCAATCGTGCTAGAAAATGATGGATATGACCTTCTCATAAGAACCCAATCCCTGGTTGAATTCAATATACAAAAAAGTCATAAAGACTTATATTTTTTTTAGGTTATTGTATCACTTTTGTCGTTAAGGATATCCCTAAAAAAAGGAAAGAGAAAGCCTGAAAGTTGTTTACTAGAGCACCAGAAAGCATTGAATGGCTAGAATACTGATTAGTTGAACTGAAGGCCAAATTGCCCCCTTCCAGTGCAGAAGCCCAGGAGGGGATGCCTGTGCATACAATTAACCACTTAGTGTCAGGGAGACGGCAGATAAAGTTTAGAATGGCCTGCCAGTCAGGCGCAAAAGCACTTAAAAGGCGAGCCAGAATACCAGAGGCATTGCCACTTGAATGACGTTGAAGTGTACAGAGAGATAAGTAACAATTGAATGCCGGCGGGCCACCAACATAAAAAGTAACCCAGTGAGGAACTAGGCTGTTTTGGCTCCAGACCCAACAGGCCTGGGTGTGGGGTGGTGCGAAATCAGATTGGGTAGTTTGGGGCCCCCATAGGAGAACTGGGTATAACAACATTTATGAGGGGGAAGATCCTCGCCTGGAGTGGGGATTTTTGCCCACAGGATACCAATATCCTGCTGGTGGATGGCCTCCAAAATAGGGAGAGTTCCACGAAATTCTTAACACGATAAGCTCAATTGACAGCAGTAGGAACCAAAGTTACTAACATGATTGTGATTGCCCAGTCAATATGAGCCCATGAGGCCACATTGGAGATGTTACAGGGGTTCATCAAAGAAAAATTCGAATAAATCAAATAAATTTGAGCGTGGGAAAAATTTTAAAGAGTTGTAAGATAAAAAAAATTATTGTCAATTTCCTCATTGTGTCATGACTGCTTAAATAGACGATCAATATGGGGAATAATTTAGGAAAGCGGATATGTCAACACCAGGTCTCTAGTCCCACAGCCCCATTTGCCACGGTTAGTATTTGTATTATTTGCCCCTTTCCTACGGCGATGTATGGCCATTGCTAAATCATCTTAGCGGTTGCCCACTTTATGTAATGGGTGGAGGCCATCTCCATTGCCTTGTCCACCTCTAAAAACCGCATTCTTCTTACTAAAACATGTCTTCACTCGCCATGGTAGTCCCAAGGTGCTGCTCTCAAATAATGTTACTAACTTCATCTCTTTAGTAGCCTCCAATCTCAATTCTCTGATGGGCACTATCACACTTTTATGGCACCCTACCTTCCTGCTACCAATGGGGCTGTAAATCAAGCATAATGGTATGATAGTTGACATCCTCTAAAAGATAGCTCAATCTGACCTTTAATGATGAGATGAATATCTACCAGAAGCTTTACTGCATACCATGTTAGTTAACATTGAATTATCCAGATGTCCCCTTTTCAAGACCTTTATGGATGGGAGTGATTCTGCCCTCAAGAGTACAGCCCATAAAAAAACCTCTACGCCTGACACTACCAATCTTTCAATGTGAAGGATGGCTGAAAAAATTTTCAGGCTATAAGCTTTAGCCACTAAGTCCATGGGGACTATAACCAGACGAGAAGCCATAAAAAGCAAGGCCCATAAAGTGATTTTGTCCAAGTATCAATTATGAACTCATCCTGTTCAATAATCATTGACCTGGAGGACAGGTCCGCAAA
>JAKSZP010004895.1:0-18793 GCA_022478985.1 Massospora cicadina
ATTAAGCAGTAGAGGATGTGACTGACCTTCTGGTAATCAGTCAAACCTTTCATGGCTGATTCATAGACATATAGAAATGAGGCAATGCTACCCTCACCCAGTACAAACTTGTCCTTAAATATGGGTTTAAAAAGATTGAGGTCACTTTTAGTGAGAGCGTGAGCAACAGGAGCATTGTGTACTATAGTCTTCAAAAGATAGTCCATATGGTCAAAAGGGTGAGAAAGCTGATCAAGTTGCTCTTGGATGGTGTCAAGCCTAGCTTCCATGGCTTTAGGGAGCTTTCAAGAAGCGGATATCTACAGAGTCATTCTAGCCTCTATCATTAGCTTTTGAGTCTCTTTTTTAGTACTAGATGGTCCCATTAGCTTTTGAGTCTCAAGATCATCAACCTAGCTCCCAAACTCCTTAACTTTAACCCAAAAGGTTGGATAAAAGAGAACTGAGGCTTTTTGGTTAACTTATACCACCCTGACACAATTTTAATATCCTCTTTCATTTGCTTAAATCCATCATCGTCATGGGATGGGATCCTTTTGAATTTAGGTCAACCTTGACCTGTTCATAGAGATTCTCAACTTGAGTCAACCAAGACATACACCTTTCAACAAATAATCCCCTTCAAGGGTGGCCTTGAAACCCTGAGATTCCTTTTCACATTCAATGACTTGTTGATCCAAATACTTAGCATTTCTAAAGGAGGCCTTCAGCTCTAACTCTTTTTCTGAATGAGCGACTTTAATTTCTAAATCAGTTTGACTCATGGGAATCTTTTGAAAAATGCCATTCAAGCTCTTCAATTTGTGACAAGGCTCTGACCAGTTGTTGCTCGAAAGTGGCTATTCTTTGTTCATCACCCTAATGAGAAGTAGACGCTTGAGAAAAATAGCTCGCCGTAAGTTTTTCCTCATGCTTTGAAAGTTCCCTCTGTAAATTTTTCAGATAGAGTGTGAGTCTTAGTGGCAGACCCAATTAACTCTTAATAAAAGATCATTATGGCCTCTTCCACATAATTCACTATGCCAGTATCTTTTGTATTAATTTGCTCATGTAGCTGAATAATAAATCTGTGTCTGGCCTCCACACCAGATTTCACCTATCATACATGATCAGAGGCCAAGTTATTGAGATTGCCATAAGCTAGTCTCAGAGCATCATGATCCACTAGGTGGCCTTGCAGTTCCTCATGGTGTACGCCCAACAGGTGGTTTATGAGAAGCCTAGCTGGGGGCTCAAACTTGTGGATGTATGTACTCAAATTTATGGTGTGACTATAAGTTTCTGGGAGGGTTTGTGTTTTGTAGAATTACATTGGGTAATCTTCCACTGATGAAACTCTCACAGGAAGCGATATCCTCAGGGTTCAGTATGTTATGAGTCAGATCTCTAACCACTTCAGTAGCCAGCCAGTTAATCCATCAGGACTCAGGTATAGTCATGTTGTCAAATGGTTCTTCTCCAAAGGTGATGATAGGGGGCTTTCCATACAATCTTCTTCTGCATCATCCCTGTTATAAAATTGGCGGTATTTGAGAGATACACTGACGGAATTTGCACAGGTTTTGACCCACTGAGCAAGTAGGACCAATGATATGATGATCGTTGTCCTTGATACAACAGAATAAACTTATAAATAAATGAATAAATATAGAGCACTTGCTCCCTCAACTCTCTTTTATTTTATATATTAATACAGCGGATTCTAGCTGTTATACTCACTCTAAAAATACTAAAAAATTAACTTCCTCAATCATCTCATCCTGCTTGTATGGTATGACTTTGGATGGTGCCACTTCCATGGCTTAGTAATTAACTTCGCCGTATCTCATTGGTTCCATCAATTATTCATTTGTCAATTCACAATCACCCAGTTTGGCCAATTTCCCAACAATCCCAATATCACCTCATTTTGAGGCGCTCAATTAACCATATTTGTAATAACTCAGCAGATTCCATCCATTCCACCATATTGACTTAGCGCTTATTGTACAGTCATATTGGATTCACGACATTACCCTTTCCTTGACTGGACAATAAGGCTCCTATTGCTTATATGCCCGGAGGAACTTCACATGCACTCAGTTGATGATTCAACCACTACTGGGGTCCTTAATAGTATATGCGTTGACTCCAGTTTTCTCAATGACTTCAAATAAACCAATCCATATACTGGCCAGCTTGTGTTTCCACCCAAATTCATGCTTATTGTGGAAGAGAACCATGTCGCCTTACTTGAACTGTGCTAACCCACTTCAATGTACCTGATCCGCAGCCTGATTCCTGATCTTCTTGGCTAAGCTGAAGGAATAGGCTTCAGTTTGCAATTTAATTAGAATGTTTACAAGGTTAGTCAAATAGCGGTGGGGTTCCACCCCGCCAATGACTTCCACACACAAATAAAGTAATGCCAGAAGAGCTGGGTGTCAACCGTATAGTAGTTGGAAGGGACTTTTTCCCCTTGGCAGAATGGTAACTGATGTTATAGGCAAACATGGCAGTGGAAAGAAGGGAGGTCCAATCAGATGGTCAATCTGTTACTAATTTCCACAGGATATTCACTTAAGTCCCATTCACTCGTTCAACCATTCCATTAGATTTGGGGTGGTATGGGGTCATCAGAACCCCGTGGATACCAATAAGCTCGTTCAATTTGGTGAGGATGTGCACAGTGAAATTGGTTCCGTTATCAGTGAGAATAAACTGAGGGCATCCATGTCGCTGAATAATGCACTTTATAACAAACTTGGCCACTGTAACTCCCCCCAAATCTTGTATTGCCCTTGCTTTGACCCACCAGGTCAGATGGTTGATAGCCACAAGAATGTACTTATACCAGTTAGCTCCTGTTGGAAAGGGACCAACGACATCCAGGGAAACAGTATGCCAAGCAAAATGAGGTTTCACTACCTGATAAGAAGTCTTACAGCGGAATGCCTTCTCCACTTGGCACTGATGGCAACAAGAAATGGTTTTAAGCACATCAAAGTTCATACTTTCCCAATAGTACCAAGTACGCAGCAACTCCATTGTCTTGCGCACTCCGCCATGTCTGACTGCCTTGTGGGCGCTCATAATAATTCCTAGCCAGGCTGAAGGTTGCGGAAAATTCACCGTAAAATCACCAATCCGCTTGTACAGTTCCCCGTTCTGTTGGAAAGTATTTGTTCACATCTCATTTAATGCTTTGATCACTTGGGGTGGTTCGTCATTATACTTTCTGCTAAGCATCTTGTCATACATCACATTGCTGAGGTCTGATGTCACCGCAACAGTTGGCAATTGAGATAAACAGTTGGCGTTCTGATGCTTTGCTCCTGGCCAATGAAGGATTTCGAAATCATAAGCCTGCAGCTTAAGAGCCCATCAAGCTAAATGGCCTTCAGGTTCTTTGAGGTTCTGCAACCATTGTAATGATGTGTGGTATGTTATGACTTCGAACTTTACCCCATGCAGGTAGACTCTGAATTGCTTATATGCATAGATCACTGCTAAGCACTCTCACTTGGTCACACTATAAATATGTTCATGGCTATTCAGACTTTGGCTGCAGTATGCCACTGGGTGCTCCTCTCGTGCATCATTTTCTTGGGACAAAACTGCCCCCACAGAGTAGATAGATGCATCCATTTGTACAATAAATTACTTCCTTGAAATTTGGGTAGCATAACACAGGTGCACTAATTAGTGCTGTTTGAAGTGTATCAAAGGTGCATTGGCGCCGTTCCGTCCATTCAAACATGGCATCCTTCTTTAGTAGCTCAAACAGCGGCCCTCCAATGCAACTGAAATTGGGTATGAAACTTCAGTAATAACCCACCATCCCCCAAAACACCTAAATATCCCGTTTACTAGCTGGCTTAGTCATCTGCTGAATAGCTTCCACCTTGGCTGGTTGGGGTCTCAGACCAGTTGTATCCACCACAAACCCGAGGTATTCGAACTGATCCTTGAGGAAGTGACATTTCCTGGGCTTGATCTTGATATTGTCCTCAGCCAGTTAGAAAAATACCTCTTCTAGATGGGTAAGGTGCTCAGTGAATGTGCGCGAGAAGATGTTAATATTGTAAAGGTACACAAGAACACATTACAGCTTCAGATCCCCCAGAATGGTGTCCATTGCTCATTAGAATGTAGCTGGGGCATTACATAGCCCTTGTGGCATCTGAGTGGGTTGGAAAAGCCCTTTGGATGTGATTACAGCGCATTTTTCTTGTTCCGCGGGGGGCAACTCAATTTTCCAATAACCAGATATCAAATCCATTGCCAAGAAATAGCGAGCTCCACCTAACCAATCCAGTGCATCATCAATCCGCGGAAGAGGGTATGAGTTTTCTTGGTGATACTATTAAGCTTCTGGTAGTTGATTATTAAATGGTTAGTACCATCCTTCTTTCTAACAATTAAGACAGGTGAAGCCCATAGACTCTTAGATGGTTTGAGCATTCCCTGCACTAACAACTGATCAATCTCTGCATTGACGACTTCTTCCACTTCCCTTGATTGGCAGATTGGCTGAGACCTAATGGGGGGATGATTCCCAGTGTCCAGCTGATGGACAACCCCCCAGGCGCACCCTAAATCAGGATTGTCAACAGCAAAGATCTCTTCATATTTCGAAATAAGGATTCTGTTTAATCTTTTTGGTCTTCTGTTAGCCTCCTTAAATTTTCGCGCGGTATAACTGACATTATGCCATGCTGTGTTTCAATGGGCAGGCCAAATTTATCCAACAAACTAAACTCATGATACTGGAGGACCTTTTCAACTGGAATAAAATGTAAGTACGCCACTATCTGATACCAGCGGATTTGCATTGATTCGTTTTGTATATTTGCTATAAAAACCTTGATCTCCCCATGGCCTGGGAGTATAATTCCTGGGGCCACATGGGGCTTAAGCCGTGATTGCTGATAAGGTCTGATGACCTCCCCATAAAGCCCAGCAGGCACTTCCACCTCTAACTCAGTGTTTATGATTACTTGGTGTCCAGAGGGAATAGATATAGGGCCCGCAGCTCTAAGTGGTAGCCCTTGATATTCATAAATTTGATTAAGAAGGGCCTGTGTCTTATTCTTGAGTCGATGATAGTGAGCTGAAACCACCCCATCACCATATGCAAGGTTAATATGACTCATGTGTACTGGATCTTTTGACATTCCGCTGGAGGTAAAGTAGATTGGGATCCTCTGCCCCAGAATTTCAAATGTCTCTGCGGTCATATCAACAACAACCCATAGTGGCGCATGAAAGCAATTTCAAATAAAAGGTCATAGTTATTTGGTAGCACTATGGCTGGGGCTACATTGACAATTGACCCAAATCGCAAAGGTAGTGCGCTGTACGCTCCTTCAGAGACTGTGTTTTCTGTACCTGCAGTCCCATACACCATACGATGTTCCACGTCAGGCTTTAACGCCAGTCTTGCCACCAACTTTGTGGACACTATGTTGATTGGGGCACCTGTATCAATTATGGCACGAACTCAGGTTTTTGCTACAATGGTGTCACAGTAAGTACATTTAGCATAAGAGGCATTCTGATTGTTTAGAACATGGACATTTAACTGATCTCTTTTTCCAAGGAAGCTCATAATACCCTTCCCTACTTTAGAGTATTCTTTAACAATAGCATCCATGGGGAAGGCCACGCTTAATTCTTCCAAAAGAAGCGCACCAGCTAATGGATCTGGTTCATCAGTAGAAAGGTGATTGGCCATTTGATAAGCATAAGGCTTTGGTTGTTCCAAAGAGCTTGCTTCCACCATGTTCATGAATTGCGTTTGTGTCAGCACATTCGCCCCTCTAACAGGTCGCTGATATAAGAAGGCGTCATCATACTGATGAACTTCCACTGAAGATACAGGAATAGGTTCCAGTGGGACGCTTTGGGTCAAAATAGCGGAGGTAAAGAGTCCCATCTCTACTCCGCTCTGACTTTTCCCTGGTGGTACTGCTTCTGCGGCAGGTACTGAACCCACTGTTTGCAACAACTTCTAGCCAGATGCCCTGAGCGACCACATGAAAAGCAGTTGACCCCAGAAGACCTGCGACCTTGATTGTTGTAAAAGGAGCCACCCCAAGGGTTGGGCTGGAAGCGAGGCTTGTATTGATGATAAGGCCAGGGGATGCCAACCAATTGCTGAACAAGGAGGGATGATTCCTCCGGATAAAAAAGGCTATCAGTGGAGGTGCTAGGTTTCCGCTCTTTATTGGGTGTAGGGAAATTAGCAGATAGACGGCGTAGAATTTGAACAAATTTGAGCAAGGATACGTCGACCTCTAAATATGGAGCCCTGGTATTAAAAAGCTCTCGGTATGGTTTCACAGCAGAGGTCAATGCTATGCTTATGTCACATTCAGTTAAAAGCCCTGCCCCAATTAACACATGGGCTTCTGCTGAGAATTAATCAGCAAATGCAGTGAGGGTCTCGTTAGGCTGAAACCCAATGGTAATAAACTCAGCCTTTCTTAGCGCCATTTTTGAAGTTCCTCCAAACATCCACAGCACAGTTTTCTTCACTTTTTGATAGGTAACGGAACTGTTTGGAATATAGCAAATAACTTGGTCGGTGCTACCAACATCCAATGTGGATATTAGTAATTTGGCTTTATGCTGATCTGATGCCCCTTCTACTGCAAATTCAAATTGTTTAAAAAACCCATGGACGTTCCCATCTCAATCAAATGGAGGCGGCTTGTTAATACAACATTCTTGCAGAAATTCCTTTTTATAATTGAGCACAGCGTCTAGGGCAAGCTTGAGTTCTGTGTATGCCACAGGTGCAGAGTGTGGAGATGATTCCTTAGTGAAGCAAGTCAGATACAACATGACTAACAACAGAGGAACGCTTATTAGACTTTGTGATTGATCAATGGGCCCCATGTAGCGAGCACCACTTTTATAAAATTGGCGGTATTTGAGAGATACGCTGACGGAATTCGCACAGGGTTTTACCCACTGAGCAATTAGGACCAACAATATGATGATCATTGTCCTCAATATGACAGAATAAACATATAAATAAATGAATAAATATAGAAAACTCGCTCCCTCAACTATCTTTTATTTTATATATTATTACATCGGATTCTTGCTGTTATACTCACTCTAAAAATACTAACAATTTAACTTTCTCAATCATCTCATCCCGCTTGTATGGTAACGACTTCAGATGGTACTACTTCTATGGCTTAGTAATTCTCTTCACCGTATCTCATTGGTTCCATCAATTATTCATTTGTAAATTCATAATTTCCCAATTTGGCCGATTTCCCAACAATCCCAATATCACCTCATTTTGAGGCGTTCAATTAATTGTATTTGTAACAACTCGGTGGATTCCATCCATTCTATTATATCAACTTAGTGCTTATTGTCCAGTCATATTGGAATCGTGACAATCCCCATTTCTTGTTATCCAGTAATGCTAGTGACAGGAGCGCCTTTCATCTTGGTTATAATCAAGCTTGTGGTGTACAGGTAGCCCCTGTAGTGAGCTCCAGTTTTTTGTATTATGGCAACAGTTGCTCACAGGTGCTTATCTGCAGTATTTTTAAAATGCAACAGACGTGGGAGTGCCAAAATCTTTGGCAGCTGTATTAAAAATTCAAGACTATAAAATAAACCACAAGTAATATTATTCCAAATAAGTTAACTGGGTTTAATAAACAATACTATCGGAATGATCTTCCTGGTACTTGTGGTACTCAAAGGCTATTAATGGGATGTTAGATTAGATTTAGTATTGGCTGAGGTCAATGAGGTTTTGGTGAAATGACTAACTAACTTATCAGAGCTCATAAAAATCTTTTACCACAATATGGCTTAATTGTAGATGATTAATTGATAGCAGGTATGAAAAATCCATTATTTTACAAATTAATCTATTTTACCCAAATATTTATCTTGAGAAACTTTTTTATTTCAGCTAATCACAGGATGCTCTAGTTTTTTATCAGTTGGTAAGAAATCATCCTTAGTAACCCCTTCAGGTCCTAAAAGGGGTATTTACCCTTAGGTGGTAGCACTAAATTTAATATTAGTGCTTGGGCAGACTTCTACTTTGGTTGGCCTATTCCACTGAGGGGTTTAAAGTGATGATGTTAACTTGATCTATGCCATTGGCTGAGGGAAGGAGTAACATTATATAAGTTAAATTATTCTGCCAAGAATTAGGTGGAGATTCATCAGTAATATTCAGGCTATTTGCCACCAGGACATTCTTTTCAACTACTCAAGAATCCAATTGTTGGATATTAAGTGTTCAATTTTAAGATGATATGGTTACCTACCCTCACTCAACCCCTGATCCTTAGTCAAACAAAATGTGCCCAGCTCCCTTAATCATCCTGATTACTTTATAAATTGTACCATATTAAAACTTTTATTTAATACCAATCTGATGGCTAGATCATCATTCAGTATATAAATTTTTTAATCTTACAACAGTATAGCCTGAGAGTAACTTTTATATCCTTTTTAGATCTCTCGTTAATTTTAATAGCCACAGTTTAACTATCTTTTATGCATTACCATCACTTTTATAATTATAAACTCATGTCTAACCAGGTTTAAAATTTCTTATTTAGTTTATTGCACTGGTGTTGGATTCAGGATACTTTTATGCTTGCTGGTGAGTTTTATACCTGAATTTTGAACAATATTTTAAAGAAGAAATAATACTTCTCAACTTCTACAATAAATAGTTATAGGGGGGCTTGTATTACTTGAATTACAAACAGGAAAACTTTGAATATGGGACCATCTAGTATTAAAAAAAACTTTGAATACTATTAAAAAGTTGGTTTTTTATAATTATTTTTATTAAGTTGGACCTGGAGATTATAAAGTGACCCTTTTTTATATTTTGCTGCTTAGTATTTAAATCATTTCTAGGCTCTAAGTTAGAGAAATGAGAAAGACATTATAATCTCTTAGCCTAATTAGGGAATATGAAGTTTTGACCTACCAGAGCTCTTAAGGCTTGCTTTGCTTCATTTGACAGCTGAGGGAGGGTTGATAGCAAGTAAGATAAACCTGTGAGGCAGGGACTTAATATATGTGAGCCAATTACCACAAGGAAAAATATTTGAACTGTATGAAACCCCTTCCAAGCCTATTAAAGGGGGTGATCTCCGCTTAGGTGTTTAAACTGATCTTTAGAGGGGCCAGGGAAGAACCTTAGCATGACCTCCCATATTCTGCTGCAGTTTTGGTGCAATCCTATTACTAATAATCAAACAATTGGCTGAGAAGTGGGTGGAATCGCATTGCCCCATTTTAAGGGGTTCCATTGAAATTTGACTAGGGTTTTCAGGCGATATTGGAATTATTTAACTTTGATCCACTCTTATTAATATACCAAAGATGTATTTGTCTGACATTACCCCCTTCAAGAGTGGTAGGGGGAGAATAAGGTTGCAAGTTCTGGCCATGGACTCAGTTGATGGTAACTCTAGTAGCCAGTGATATGATAGAGTATTCATCCCCTCGCTTATAAGTGGCTAAAAAAGGACCTTCCCAAATGGAATCAAGCTTCTCACTTCTAGGAGTGAAACAATTGTGGAATATATCACCAAATCTGATACTTGGAAGGAGGGAAGAGGAGGCCGCAGCTCATTTGTAGCTTGGCCCTCTTTAGTGACAGTCTTTGCCAAATTGGTCATAGCCTCTGATTGTAATTGGATGAGGTGCTGAGCCAGCTTTTTCATGGCTTGCTCAGGATCAGTTTTAGCAGATAAATATCTTTGGCTAACAAGGTTGGCGCTCCAGGTTCTCGACCATACAGCACTTGGAAAGGAGACATTTTGAAAATCTGGTGTAAACTAATAGAGTAGGCCATGAGGGCACTGGTTAAGTAGAGATTCCAGTGAAGAGGGCCTTAATTGGCCATCTTTTGTAGTATTGAGACCAGGGTTCCATTAACTCTTTTTACTGTACCATTTGCAGAAGGGTTATAGGGGGCGGAAAAAAGCTGCTGATGTCACATTGTTATAGTTAGAATCTTTACCACTATTTAAGTGAAGTTCTTCCCATTGTCACAGAGAAGGACTTGAGGACATCTAAACCTGAGTGAAAATATGCTGATGGAGAAATGTGGCGGTAGCCTTTGCAGTTTGGGAAGGAAGAGACACAGCTTTGATTTATTTTAGTAAAATGATCATTACCTACCAGGATATTATTTTTCCCAGTAGTCTGGGGTAGAGACCCACCACATCTAGACTTATCCTGTGTTTAGGTGTTGAGGGGTTGTAGGTTGGTATTGAACTTGGTCTTGAAGCTAGACTGCTTTTACAGGCCATACAGGCATCCAGAACTTCAGTTATAGTAACCATGATGCCCTCTTAGTAGTAGCGTTCATTAATCCATTAATAGGTTTTTTGTACTTCCTCATGCCCCAGGATGGTGTAAGACTTTAGAATCAATGGTACTCATTCTGATGGTCGGAAGTAGGGCAACCAGTTCACCCCTATTTTCTTGTATAGCTTCCCATTTTTCACTTTGGTATTGCAGGAGTGCTGAGCTAGCATCTTTTTCACAGTTTCGTCCTCATCAGCCCACACGTCAGTAGTCATTAGGAGGTCATGTAGCCACTTGGCTTCACTATTGTCCAGGTGAAGGATAGGTAGCCATGTTAACCAATCAATGTTCATATGGCGAGTTCCCACCCGATGCTCAATTGGCATGTTGTTTTGCTGGATATTCAAAGCCCAGCGAGCCAACTGTCCTGTAAGGTCTTTCATATTCTGCAACCACTTTTAGGATGTGTAGTTGGTAACCACTTTAAAGGAATTTTTATATAAGAAGGGGTAGTAGTACCTCACAGCGAGCAGGACAGCAAGGAACTCCGCCTCAGTGACGCTGTAGTTACTTTCAGCCTTTGATAGCGTCTTTATGAAGTAGTACACGTGATGATTGACTCCATGCTTATACAATTGAGCTAGGATAGATCCAACTGCATAGTAATAAGCATCCGTGAACAACATGAAAGGCTTTCCAGAGTTAGGGTGGCAGAGGATGGGCCTTTGTTGCAATAAGAAATTGGGGCTTCAAACGTGACTTCTTGTTCCTCACCCCAATTGAATGAAGTGTTTTAGCCAAGAGGCGGATGAGGGGCTCACTAAGCTGGGCGAATTTGGGGATACATTAATGGTAATGCCCCATCATGCCAAAAATAAGTGGATGTCACAAAGGGTTTGGAGCAGGCATTTTGGAGATAGCTTCAAACTTGTCTTGGAAAGGTTGAATCCCATCTTATGAGATTGCATGCCCTAAGAAATCCAGCTTCTTCTGGAAGAACGGCCATTTGGAGGCTTCAGCTTTATGGTAGATACCTGTAAGTGATGGAATACTTCCTTTAGTGCAGGAGGTTCTCGTTGAAAGTTTTGGAGAAAACTGTGATATCATCAAGTTAGACGATCACACAACTCAGTTTAAGTTCCTGGAAAATGTGATCCATCGCCTGCTGAAAGGTTGTAGGAGCATTGCACAATCCCTGAGGTAGCCAAGTGGGTTGGAACAGGCCTTCACTGCAGATAAGCGCAATTTTCACCTGGTATTGAGGAGATGAGTTCATTTTTAATACTCACTAGCCAAGTCCATAGCAGAAAAGGACTTGGATCCAGAGAGTTGGGCTAGCGCATTGTCAATATGTGTGATAGGGTAGCTATCTTTCTTGTTGATGTTCAGTTTGCGGTAGTCCTTAACTACTGAATGACCTCATTTTTCTTCTTTATTAGTAGAATAGGGGAAGATTGAGGGCTTTGGGATGGCACCAACAACCCAACGTCCAGTAAATGTTTGAGCTACATCCGTATCTCAAGCTCTTCAACTTTTTATTTGTGATAGGGTTTGGATCAGATGTGATGAGAATCTCAAACATCAAAGATATGAGCCCAACCCTTCATGTGCCCATAATCAGTATTGTGATTTGAGAAAATGTCGCCATAGGCCTCTAGTAGAGTGTGGAATTGGTCAAGCTCAGTGGGGGTTAATCATCAGAAATGTATACAGTGTAGAGTCATAACGATTGTTCTACAGGTAAGCCCATATCCGCCATAGATCCAATACATTAGACCTGCTTAATTTCTACAATGGGAATCAGCAGGACTCTTCCAATTTCTTGATGCTTTTTTACAACCATATCCCTCTTAGTAATATTCAACAACAGGAAATTAGAAATGGCGTTGATAAGCAGGATCTAATATGCCTGGGAATACTCTGGGCTCCAAAGGGCTAACTCTGTCAACTCTGATTAGGTGTAGTAGACAATTGTGATAATTTGCAAGGTAATCTTAGTACCAATCACCTTCTGTTTACCCATTTTAATCAAAACCTCTTTGGAAGCATAAAAAAGGGATTCCTAATAAAGCTACTGCTGATTGAGGCGACATCTTTATATTTTGTCCTGTTATCATGTAGTGTAAGGGTATAGCAGAGTAAGGTTACTCAGATGTGAGAGCGTATTCCTTTTTATTCAGCTCATTGTGGGTCAGAATCAGAGGAACCTCATAGTTAAGCGATGAGAGATAGCCCTGCTTCAAGTTATTTATCCCTTCATATTCAATAATAAGCTGGATATAATGAGTAGATCATAGGTATTGTTATCCAAGGCCACCATAGGCTGACCAAAAGAGCTTCATAAATTGGATGGGCAGAGATGAGTAGGCACCAATAGTGCAAGCGCTGGAAGGACCAGCAGTTCCAAACTCTTGGGTGTAGTTAAGGTCAGGGGCCAGCTTAATCTTTTTTATAAGTTTTGGTGATACCACATTCACCGGGAATCCAGAATTAAAAAAAGCTGTGACCCACACTCCATTGCCAATGACCTCCACCTTGATTAATGCTCCACCCACGTTGGGGGAAAGAGCTAGGACCTCCTTTAAACGGAGAGCAGAAGCAATTCTTTTGGCCGTTTCAGGGTATATGTTTTGAATAGACTGCAGGCTATTAATTAATTGGATGGGTTGAATCGGTGCGGCAATGAGCTTGTCAGCGTCACTGGAAGTGTCAATAACCTCAAAGCCCTTCAGAACTTGATGGAGGTAAGTTTGGCGCGGTGCTTTAGCTATATCTACTCTTTCCAGGTTCAACCTTTCAGGTACCCTTACTTTGACTGGAGCTCCCAAGACATAATAGCTGACATCTTCACCACCCCTTTCAGATTCATCATCAGAGGGGTCTTCAATGCACATCAGTGAGTCCATCGGATTTAGAGTAAGTTCCAGGAACCACTTGTTATGGGAGAAGAACAAAAGCTGCCTCTCAATTTTATTAACTTTTGGAAGAGGCGTTGTATATGTCACGGCCCTACATTTTGCCTTTGAAGTAACATGTTTAAAACTAGAGAGGGCCTAAGGAGAGATTGATAGATATAGGGATAGCGTTTTGGAGGGACTTGATAGTTGGCCCACTTGAGAAAGCCGCTCTGGAGAAAGCGGAGAGCAAGGAAAAGGGTTGACAGCCTTCACCAGCTGACTTTTTGAAGCGGAAGATGGAGAGGAGAACTTCCCCGTCACTGCTATTATTCTCTGGCTACCCTCATAGGGGGAGGAGAATCTATTTGCCGCAGCCCTGAGAGAACAGGTTGCCCAAGGGTAACAGCCATGGGAGAGGCTAAGGGGTCAGAGTTGATCCTCATTTCAGAGCTCGTTGCATAAGGTCAATCTCATAGAAGTTGGCCACAGCTAGTAGAGCCTCCTTGATATCCCATATATACTGGAAGGTACGCTTGACTGCAAAGATATGTATTGTTAAAGAGGGATGGGCCGCCAAGACAGCCAAGGCAACAACATTAACATCATTTATAGGGAGCTTCTTTGCAAGCAGTAGAGGGTGGGCTTCACTATAATACCGTTCCACAAAAGATGCGATTGATTCTCCCCTTTCAGGCAAAGGCTCTTAAAGGCCTGTTTTTTCCTTAAAATTTTGCATAGAGCCAAATTCATCAGTGAGGGTTTGCTTAACCTCCTCCCAGATGCTTAGGGTGACCACGGTTGGAACCATTAAATCCTGAGCCACATGGCTCAAGCGGGGAAGGATGCATCTAAATTTTTGTTGTCAGGTGAGCCTTCCATAACTGATTCATAAGCAAAGAGGAAGGGGACAATACTACCCTCAACTTGAATGAACTTATCTCTGAAAGTGAGATCTACTATGGAGTGCTGCTCAAGCCTTTTAAGGCGAGACAAAGCCTCAGCTAGCTGGTGTTATAAAGCAGCTAACCTAGGGTTGGATGCAGTGGGAAGGTTATGAGGGTCACTTTTTTTACCAACTGTCATTTTTAATAAGTGTTTTTTGGTGTACAGGCCCCCTGTAGTGAGCATCACTTGTTGGATTTCAGTATATTTTGATGCTTTTTGATAAGTTTTACACCTTAATTTAAACCATATTCTACAGGAGAGGTAATCCTACCAACTGAGAGAATAGATTGTTTTAGGGGTTTTTATCACTTTATTTACAAACAGGAAAACTTTGAACAGTATTAAAAGTCAGTTGGTTTATAATTATTTTTATTTAGTTGGACCCAGTGATTAGAAAGTGAACCTGTTTTACTTTTTGCTGCTTAATATTTAAATCATTTCAAGGCTCTAAGTGAGAGAAATTGGAATTTATATTAAGTTTTGAGCCTAATTTGGTGATATGGAGTTTTGACCTATCATAGCTCTTAAGGCTTGCTTTGCTTCATTTGACAGCTGAGAGGAGGGTTGATAGCAGATAAGATAAACCTGTGGGGCAGGGACTTAATATATAAGTCAATCATCATGGGAAAAATATTTGAACCTTGTGGGACCCCATCCAAGCCTATAAAAAGGGGTAGCTTTCACTTAAGTGTTTAAACTGAGCTGTAGAGGGGCTGTGGAGGGACCTCAGCATGAAGCCCCATATTCTGCTGCGGGTTTGGTACAATCCTAGTACTATTAATCAAACGATCTGGCTGAGAAGTGTTTGGAATAGCATTACCCCAGTTTAAGGGGTTCCATTAAAATGACCCAGGTTTTGGTGCAAGGTTGGACTTATTCAAATCTGATACACTCTTGTTAATAGATCAAACATGGATTTGTCCAACAGGTTCTGAACCTGATATAATAATAATTAAGTTGGCCAATGAGTGCAGACAAATAGACCACCAATTCTTCTCTATAAATGGTTCCAACCCCACTCAGGTATATTTTTACAGATTTCTTGAGTGGGTTGTAAGGATAATTTGATCCTTCTGAATTTAATTGAGATAATTATATGAAAATATTAAAAGTTGATAATCTGAAATCTATTTTTATTTGTATAATCAAGGGAGCTTTATAGATGTTGGGAGTTTAACCAGATTATTCTTTTCCAATGAACTCTGATACTAGAAAATTAGTTGGGGAGGATCCCACCTTAGTTTATTTAGCATTGATGATATTAGGCTTTTGAGGAAGGGAGATCCAAGTTAATGGTTATGATTGATTTGGCCATTAAGACTAACTTTATTTGTCAGGGATGGTCCCAATAGTTTACCAGCTCAAGGGTAGGATCACCCAGCCTTAGAAATTAAATTGAAGGAAGTTCTGATAGATGGTATGCTGAAGCTGCAGGCTATTATGCAAAGCTACTCTCCAGCAATGAATGCTGGCAATTCTAGTATGAGGGCACTAGAGTTCTTAGAATAATATATATGTATTTGATTATTTCCCTATTAAAATAGCTTGTTCTTGGTATACCCAATTTTACTAGTACTTGGGTTTAGTTATTGTAGGACAAAAGTTCCTAAACACTAAGTGGACAAAGGTCAAGTGTTAACTGAGCCCTTATAAGCTCAGATTACTGCTCCCTGTAATTATACAGGAAAGTATATTAGTCAAGGGATAAACACTCACAAACCTGTGAAGTGACCACTTTTCATCAATAGGGAATTCAGCGCACAACTTTTTGGCTGATGGCTTATCATCTACCGCATCTATTACCAATGTCATTTGCTTAAAAATTATATTGATAATAAATTACTCTTTGGTTACTCCATCCATCTAGTCAAAGTTCATTTTTGACTAGATTATGATCTTTCCTAGACCATTTTCTAGAATAACGTGTTCTATCATCTTTAACCAACCTCAGTAGATCAACCACTATGAGTTTATGATCATGCTTAGGTAACAGGATGATTACCTATTTATAGCAGGCTGCTCCACTCTGATCTAATATACAACTTGCTGCTAAGGAAAGCATTATTATGCTTCAGTATCTTTAATCCCCTTTATCAAAATGGTGACTCTCCCAATTTGTTAGGTAAGTGATTTAGTTAATTAATACTATAACAGCTGAATCTGATTTTTAACATTGTTGGGAATCATCCCCAAAAAATATTTTATGTGTAACTATTTAAATCAATTTCTACTGATACCACTTTACCTATGATTCATCAAAGAATAACTATGAACAGTAGTTATCAGATAAAATAACTCCAATGCCCATCAAGTTTATCCCTTTATAAGTTAAGGTAAAGTAAGATGGAATGAAAAGCTAGCGAGATAATTTGGGCACATGAAAATCCCAAATCCCAGGTTTCAAGGCAAATGACTTTTAGAGTATAAACTTTAAAGATATCACTTAACATGTCCGCCACCCAGCGTGATTCAGTTGAGTTTCCCATGGGGCCCAAATTTGATTAATATGACAAATTGAAATTCCAGGAAGTGAAAAAATATATAAAAAATAACTTATTGTCCCTAAAGTCCAAAAATTACTACTAATGTGGTTAGACTGTTTATGAATACCATGATAAATTGTAATTTAATACACTATTTTACCATAAATATAAATTTATAAAAAGTAAAGTATAATATGAACTTTTGAATATTATTTTAAATCATATACCCACTGTTGGGATTTTTGCCAAAATTTGCAGCCTGCTAGATTACCAGTAATTTCTAGGGGATAATTCCCTAATGCGAGGTGAATTGGACATTGGTTGACCTAAATTTTGGAGTAACTATGTTTGGGGGATTTTAGGATATTCGCCAGGTCAAAACCATCAGGGATAGATCCATATGAATACTTAAGATCTCATCAGGCAGAGTTACCAACAAAATAGGCATCTGATAGTGATTAACTATCAGGTGTACCAATAGGGATCAGTCAGGTTTCATTTCTGACTGATTGGGAATGAGTAGAAAGTTGCGAGGAGAGTGATGCCACCTGCAACTAGTGAATCAATCAGTTGGTGCGTGACCTGCCATAATTGGTAATAAGGCCCATTACCTAAGCAGGTCGCTAGCCAATTATGGTTGGTTTGCTTGGATCAAGAGGAAAACATTAGATACATGTTTTCTGACTCTTTCCATTTAGGTATTGAGGATGTCCAACGATGGAATCCTAGCCAGGATGGGGAAGACCATCACTGCTGAGATGAGGATGGGTGATTTAATGGCAACGGCTGCCATTTTGCCAATGAGGTGTAAACTGAGATTTAGACAACCAAATCCCCATTATAAAATCCTAGAATACACTCAACATAAAAAACAGCATTACCAAAACAGTTAGATAGTACTACAGATATATAGTTCTATAGTTTTCCATACAGTATATAGTTTAAGTAGTAAACTATTATCAGCTTTTAATTGTTCTATTCTTCTCAAGGATATTTATTGCTGTGTGCAATAATTGGGAGACTCTTTTAAGGAAAAGAGTAAAGATCTGAGAAGGGATCTAGAGAAGAAGGAGAGACAATCAGGGATTGCTGCTGACTGTGTGTTGGACTGAGTAGTCTGTCACCAGGGAATCTCAGAGAAGATCAGGTTGGACAAAATGAGGGAACGAATCCCTAGATCAAGACATCTTAAGTATCCCAAGTGGAATTAATGGTCAAGCGTTGGGCTGAGATAAAAGAATTGCACTCAACTACAGATAATAGTCGGCATACTATTATCAACCAATAATATCATATAAAATATAACATGGAAAAAGTGCACAAGAACTGAGCCTGTGCAGTAATAAGTTTATTGGGTTTGTTTGCCGATAATAACTTAAATCCAATGAATTTTTACAAATTGGTGCTCACTACAGAGTTGTAGTTGAGTTGAAGAGCTTATAAGAATGTCTTACAAAGATGAGTTATGCAAACTGTGGATGGAGTTAGAAATTTTGAATCAAAATTCCCTAAACTTAGCGGATTATTGGGTATTCACAGCCTTGGAAGAACTAGTTGCCAAGATGGAGGAAGGGATCAATAATGTTGCAAGCTTTGGGAACGAGTTACTTGGGAAAGTAACTTTGTTAAAGAAGAAAGAAGGGGACCTAGTTTGAGAGGTCTTATATCTGAAAATGGAGTGGGAAGCGGATTGTGTTCATTTAAAAATTTCAGCGCTGATATAGAGTGACTGATCAAACAGGTCGAGGAACTTAAAACTCACAAATACAATTGTGAGCCAATTGTGGCAAGCGATGCTGAATAAAGAAGTCCTTGCGCAATAATTGTGAAGTCAACTACCCCTAAGAAACATGCCACCCGCTTTTGCTGCCATTTTGGAGATGACACCTGAAGTCACTCTTCAAGTGAGCTGAGTGGCCAAACCTAGAGAATCAGTTAAAATAACTGGGAGGAATTTAAGGCAATGCCAAAATTGCCAACGTTCCATCAGGATAACGCCCCAGCATTTTTCAGACTGTTCAATATGACCATGTATGGCTATGGGAATCCTCAAAAGGTGTTGACGGTCATGAATTGCCTAGACATTGAATGTCAGAACTAAGTGCTACCCCACCTGGAGGGGGGCAGCTGGTCATATGCAGAGGCAAAGGTGGCCATCATGAAGGAATT
>JAKSZP010004896.1:0-18743 GCA_022478985.1 Massospora cicadina
AGGGGGGGTAAATGTTCTTAATGATGGGAACCAATAAGAACACCTCCTTGATTGAATCAAATGCCTGCTGGCACTTGGGCGTCCATCAGAATGTTTTTTACCTATAAGTGGGTGCAGTGGCGCGGTCAACTGTGAGAGAGCGGGAAAGTATTTTTTCATAAAGATCATTGTACCCAAGAAGTTTCTCAGTTGCTTTTAGGTTGTTGGAGATGGCCACTTATGGATAGCGTCCATCTTACTGGGTGGAATAGCGTACCCATCTTTTAAGATAAGTTTTTAAAGAAGGTAACTTCCTCCCAGTTAAATTCACATTTTGACAGCTTGAAGAACAAACCTGCCTTATGCAGGGCAGCCACCACCGCTTTCAAATCTTTCACGTACTGTTCAGGGGTAGGGGAGTGAACCAGGATATAGTCAATGTATGCGACCGTACAGGTGAACTGGAGATCACCTATGCACTGTCAAATATCCTCTAGAATGTTGGGGCACATTTTTTAACTTGATAGGTATGACTTAAAATTGAAATACGCCTCTTCTTGTCTGGATGCCAATAAACTATTCCTGAGCTTCTGATACCCAGATTTGATAAAAGCTTTCATCAAATTGAGTTTTGAAAAGACTAATTACTTTGCAATCGTCTAAGTAATTGTCTGTACAAGTGGAAGTGGGTAGGATTTATGAACTGTAATGTTGTTGAGGTGACTGTAAAGCACACAGGGGCGTAGGGAACCATCTGCCTTTTTGGCAGACAATGGGTAAGGCAATTGAGGATGTTTCCTTGAATAACCAGCCCTTCATAAGCATGCCATCTAACCATGCTTCGAGGACAGCATCCTCTTCTTTCATATGCAAGTATAATGGGCAGTTTATTTACCGCAGCCTCTGTCATCCAGTACTTCAAGTCAAATTTTTTATGTGAGGGAATGTGGTTGGCTTTTTGGAATCAAAGATGCTCTGGTAGGCCATCAATGCAGCAGGAAAATCTGGCGGAAGGCCACAGGAGAGACAAGGGCCATAATGGACTCTCAGTTTTGAGAATTAATGAGGTTGTCAAACAATGGATACTTGCCTTCCATATGGGCATTGGTTAAAGACAGTGTGTGTTGAATCCAGGTTGATTCTCACATGTTGAAGACGCCACCAACCCGCACCCAAAATTACTGGGAACATGAGGTCAGGCATCACAGAAAAGTGATTGCAGAAAAATAAACTGGTGGACCAAGAAAAGGCACTGGACGTCACACTTTGAAAGATGGCTGGGACGATGACAACGTGACCAAAACCTTCAGCCCCAAGTCCAGGTCTAATTCGAGCTGCTGGGCCAACTTCAGACTCATGAAGTTACCTGATGCTCTCATGTCAACCAGAGCCTTGAAGGCCATCTGGTGTGCCCCAATAATAATTTTATATTGGTAATAAAAGTAGGTGTAAATTTGTTTAATTGAAGTTGCACGCGATTTTACTGACAAATTATAAGTTGTAACAAATTCAGGGAGAAGAATTAATTTAGAAGGACTGTAATGGTTTTGGGCAAGGGTTTGGCTCACATTCTCACCAGGCTGGTTATCCGCCAACTGAGGGACAGGTGATCTGGAGGTAGTCTGTTCTGTAACAAGGGCTGCGTCAGCACCTGGGGCAAGGAGGATACTGAATTGATGTCAGGATCAGAAACCAAGCCCAGGTCATAAAATCCAATCATGAAGTTACCATTTTTTGCACATGGATTATGGTGGAGTGACGCATTTTAATGAAGTCGTTGCCATGAAGATCTGTTCCACTCTCTCCACAGGGGCGGACCAGATAGCATGGTTGGAAGAGACTGAATCCAACACAGTTTGGAAATTTGCTTGGATGATATTAAGGTGAGGTCAAGCACAGGGGCTTGCTCACGGAAGGCTGCAACAAAGGAAGCCAATGTCAGGATTTAAGACAATGATCAAGCCAAAATCCCTGCTCCCAAATTGAGCCACAAACAATCGACTCAAACCAGTGCGAATGGAACCCTATTCTTAAGGCACCAAAACCAGATTTGACTATGAAGCATCATGCATATGAGCATCAAAGAAATCACCTTCAGGAATCCCGTCCCAGCTTCCCAAATCACAAGAGGCACTGCCCCCACTGCTGTGGTCATGAGGACGACGCAGTACATGAGGGCACCATCCAGGCAGTTGATCTGAAAGGCAGTAAAAGATTATGATCTTGTGGGGCCATGAAGGTCACTGTTATAAAATTGGCGTTTATGTTGAGTTATGCCATAAATGATATCATGCAGGGTTCGACCCACTGAGCAATAGGACCAACAATATGAGGATCGTTGCCCTTGAAACAACAGAAATAAACTATATTAATAATTATGGAGCACTTGCCCCCACTATGCTTCTTTATTTTATTATAATAAACACAGTGGATTCTCCTGTTTTGCCCGCCTAAAACTATTAACAACCCCCTTTCTTGATCATCTCCTCTCACTTCTATTGTAGCGACTTTGGATGATACCACTTACATGGCTTAGTAATTCACTTCGCCGTATCTCATTGGTTCTGCCAATTCTTCATTCATTAATTTTCCAATCACCCAATTTGAGACAATTTTTCTACCAACCTAATATCACCTCATTTTGAGGTGCTCAAATTACCTTAACTCATTCCAATTTGGTGGATTCATCCGTTCCGCCATTACTGACTTAGGGCTTATTGTCCAGATATATCTGAATCATGACATTACCCCCTCCTTGACTGGAGGATGAGGCTCCTATTGCTTATACGCCCAGAGGAACTTTGCATGCATTCAGTTCATGATCCGACTGCTAGCAGGGACCTTGATGTTGTATGGATCTATACCTGTCTTCTCAATGACTTTGATTGGCCCAATCCAGATACTGGCCAGCTTGTGTTTCCAGCTGAGCCCATGTTGATCGCGGAATAGGACCATGTCTCCATCTTTAAACTGTGCTAGGCCACTTCGCCATATCTGATCAGCATCGTGGCTTTTGATTTTATTGGCTAAGCTGAACGAGTACACTTCAGTTTGTAATTTAATCAGCGTATTTGTTAGGATGGTCAAATAGCGTTGTGGACCCATTCCACCGGTGTCCTCTACACAAGCATACAGAAGTACAGGCAGAGAGGGGTGCCATACATAAAGCAATTGGAATGGACTTTTCCCCATGGAAGAAGAATAGCTGATGTTGTAGGTGAACACCGCGGTAAAAAGGAGGGTACTCCAATTGGAAGGCCTATTAGTAAACAACTTCCTGAGAATGTTCACTAGGGTCCCATTAACATGTACAACCATTCCATTGGACTCAGGGTGATATGGAGCTGTTAGAACCCCGCGGATGGCCATCATTTCATTGAGTTTGGGAAGTATGTGAGAGGTAAAATTAGTGCCATTGTTGGTAAGGATATACTGCGGGCAGCTGTGACACTGAATAATGCATTCCATTACAAACTTAGCCACAGTAACCGCGACCAGATCCCAAATGGCCCGTGCCTCAACCCACCTGGTCATGTGGTCAATTGCCACAAGGATATACTTGGACCAATTAGCTCCCATTGGCAGAGGGCCGACGACATCAAGGGAAACTGTATGCCAAGCGAAGTGCAGCTTTACTAACTGGTATGAGGTCTTCCGGTGGAATGGCTTTTCCACTTGGCACTGATGACAGGAGGATACAGTATCAAGCACACCGAAGTTTATGCTTTCTCAGTAATACTGAGGTTGCAATAATTCCAACGTCTTGCGCACACCACCATGCCCAACTGCCCTATGTGCGCTCATGATAATGTTAGGCCGCGTTGAGGGTCGCGGAAAATTCACCATGGAATCACCAATCCGCTTGTACAACTCACCATTCCACTGGAAAGTATTGGCTCGCATTTCATTCAACGCCTTGATGACTTGGGGCGGCTCATCATCATACTTCCCACTGAGCATCTTGTCATACATAATATCGCTCAGATCCGCCATAACTGCAATAGTTGGTAGCCTCAACAAGCAATCAGCATTCTGGTGTTTTGCTCCTGGTCAGTAAAGGATCTTGAAGTTGTAAGCCTGTAATTTAAGGGCCCATCGTGCTAGCCAGCCCTCAGGCTCCTTAAGGTTCTGCAGCCAGCGTAATAAGATGTGTTCTCTACAACTTTAAATTTTACACCATGCAAATATACTCTGAATTGCTTATAAGCATAAAAACACTGCTAAGCTGTCAGGCGAACAGCAAGTAAGAATTAGACTGGCCTGCCAGCCCGGATGCCAGAGCATCCAAGTGGCAAACCAGAATGCCAGAGGCACTGCTGCTGGTATGACGGATATGGAACTGAAAGGGAGCTTGGTTCTCAACAGATAAAAACGGGATTTTTGGGGAAGTTGTTTTTATTGGAAAATTTAAGGAAGGAAAATCAACCAACAATCTTATCAGTGTGATGCGCCTGATTAAGTATTCATTAATTTTGAGGGAAAATAAGCCAGGATCAGGCTCCGAAAATTTGATCTAAGTGGCAACTTATTCAGAAAATGGGCGGGTTAGTTCCCTGGGAACTGACATCACAAAATTTGGCGGTGGGCTGTGTTGCGGCTAATTTGACCTAAGCGATGAACTATTCAGGAATGGGCAGGTTAGTTCCCTGGGGACTGACATCGCAAAATCTGGCGGTGGGCCAAGTTGCAGTCAGTGGCATTGCATCAGGTGCAACGCCCAATTTGCTGGCAGGAATCTGCCCATCAGGAGTGATGCCTGACAGATTTGGGAGAGGGGATTTTTTCAATCATTGTGTAAACTGAATCACAACCGTTGGGCATTCCAGCCAATAGCTCAATCTTCATACCTTTTTGACCATTTGAAATCCAAGTATCGGGCTGATTGCCACTCAAATTAGTTGTGATTGATTCCATTCTAGTGATCTCAGTGCAAATTTTACTGATTCCTCATAACAGTTCTGCCAAGGAGAGTGCAGGTACCAGAAGCGGGATCCAAAGTGGAAGGGCTATTATCCAGCACTCTTTTACCATGTGAGCAAGATCTCCCTGAGTAACGAGGGGTATGGCCATCCTCTTTGGTACCTTCTTGCTCAGGAATGGAAAGATGGCCCAATCAACGCCCAGAGGACATTCGCCAGGACTTACATAAGCACTCCCAATCAGTCATAGTATAATTTCGTTCATGTCTATTCAAACTTTGACTGCAATACGCCACTGGGTGCTCCTCCCCCTCATCATCTTTGTGAGACAGAACTTCCCCCACAGCGGAAAGAGATGCATCCATCTGTACAATAAATTCCTTTTCAAGATTTGGGTAGCGTAGCACTGGTGCATTGATCAATGCTATTCAAAGAGTATCAAAGGAGCGTTGACAGTGTTCTGTCCATACAAACGTGGCATGCTTATTTTATAAACTCAAACAGCAGACCTCCAATACAACTAAAGTTTGGTATAAATTGGAGATAGTAGCCAACCATCCCTAAAAAATACTTGTATATCTCATTTACTGCTTGGTGTAGTCATCTTCCAAATGGCCTCCACCTTAGCTGGTTGGGGTTTCAGCCCTGTTGCATCAACTACAAACCTGAGGTACTCTAGCTGATCTTTGAAAAAAGTGGCATTTTCAGGGCTTGATTTTGATGTTGGCCTCAGCCAACCGGTGGAATACCTCTTCCAAATGGCTAAGGTGCTCAGAAAACGTGAAGTAAGAAAACAATAATGTCGTTAAGGTATGCAAGAACGCATGACATCTTCAAGTTGTCAATGATAGTGTCCATTGCCCATTGGAAAGTAGCCGTGGCATTACACAGCCCTTAGAGCATACATGTTAGTTGAAAAAGCCCTTTTGACGTGATAATGGCGCATTTTTCTTGTTCCACCGCAGATAACTTAATCTGCCAGTAGCCAGATATTAAATCCATTGTGGAGAAGTAACGGGCTCCCCCCAACCAGTCCAACTCATCATCAATCTGTGGCAAAGGGTATGTTTCCTTTTTTGTAATGCTATTGAGCTTGTGGTAGTCTATTACTACCCAGTTATTAGCATCCTTCTTTTTGACAATTAGGACAGGGGAAGCCCATGGGCTCTTTGATGGTTCAAACATTCCTTTCTCCAACAGTTTATCAATTTCTGCTGTTACAACTTCTTCCACTGCTCTAGATCGGCATATTGGCCGAGATCTGATGGGTGATGATCCCCAGTGTCCACTCAATGGATCACTCCTTGGGAGCACCCTAAATCATGATCATTGACAGTAAAGATTTATTTGTATTTTTAAAATAAGGCTTCCACTTGATCCTTCTGATATTCTGTTAACCCCTTTAAATTTTCACGTGGTACAACTGCCATTACGCCAAGCTGTGTTTTGACGGGCAGATTGAATTCATCCAGTGAACCAAACTCATGAATCTTGAGGACCTCCTCAACTGGAATGAAATGTAGGAATGCAACTACTTGGTGTCAATGGATTTTCATTGGTTTGTCCTAGAAATTCGCTACCAAGATCTTGATCTCCTCATGCCCAAGGAGTATAATGCCAGGGGCCACATGGGGCTCGAGCTGTGATTGTTGATAGGGCCCAATGACCTCCCCATATAGCCCAGAAGGCTTTCACCTCTAAATCAGTGCTTATGATTGCTTGGTGTCCAGAGGGAAAGATATAGGGCCAGCGGCTCTAAGCGGTAGCCCTCGCTATTCATAAATTTGATGAGGAAGGGCCCAGGTCTTGCTCTTTAGTTGATGATAGCAAACCAAAACCACCCCATCACCGTATGAAAAATTAACGTGACTAATGTGTACAGGATCCTATGGCATTCCACTGGAAGTGAAGTAGATTGGGATCCGCTGCCCCAGAATTTCAAATGTCTCTGTTGTCATATCAACAACAGCTCCAAAGTGACGCATAGAAGTGGTTCTTATTAACAGATCATAATTATTGTTTGGTAACACTATAGCTGGGGCTAAAATGACAATCAACCCAAACCTCAAAGGTTGCACACTGTATGCTCCTTCAGAGACTGTGCTTTCTGCGCCTGCAGTCCCATACACCATACGATTCTAAACATCAGGCTTTAATGCTAACTTTGACACCAACTTTGAGGAAACTATGTTGATTGAGGCACCAATATTAATTATTGCATAGACACAGGTTTTCGCTACAACAGTGTCACAGTAAGTACGCTCAGTTTAAGACGCATCTGATTGTTTTAAAACATGAACATTTAACTGATCTCTTTTTCCAAAAAGCTCATAATACACTTCCCCACTTTAGGGTATTCTTTAACAATAGCATCCACAGGGAGAGCCGCGTCTACTTTTTTTAAAAGGAGTGCATCAGCTAATGGATCTGGTTCATTGGTAGGAAGGTAATCAAACAATTGACAAGCATACGGTTTTGGGTGCTCATGAGAGCCTGCTTCTGCCATGTCCATGGATTGCATCTGTGTCAGCACATTTACCCCTCCAACCGGCTTCTGGTATAGAAAAGCGTCATCATACCAGGAAACATCCGCTAGCTGTTCAGGAATAGGTTCAGGTGGGACGTTTTGAGTTAGGATAGCGGAGGTAGAGAGTCCCATACTCTACTCCTCTCTGACTTTTCCCTGATTGTACTGTTCCCATGGTAGGTACTGAGCCTAATGTTTTTGAAAACTCCTACCCAGGTGCCCAGGGCGACCGCAAGAAAAGCAACTAACCCTATGAGACCTGCGTCCTTGAGTGTTGTAAAATGGGCAACCCAAAAAGGGGGACTGGTAGCAAACAGTGTAACCAGGCCCATCCTGGCAGGTGAACTGCTGTTGGCAACTTGGTTGAAAATGAGGCCTATGATGATAATAAGACCAGGGAATGCCGACTAGATGCTGAACAGGAAGTGATGATTACTCTGAATAAACAAGGCTAGCAGTGGAGTCAATAGGGTTCCTCTCTATACTGGGTGGAGGAAATGTAGTGGATAACTGTCGAATAATTTGAACAAGTTTAAGCAAAGGTACTTAAACCTCTAATATGTAGCCAAGGCATTAAAAAGCTCTTGGTATTGTTTCACAGCAGAGGTCAACGCTATGCTTATGTCACATTCAGTTAAAATGCCTGCCCCAATTAACACCTGGGCTTCTGCTGAGAATTGATCAGCAAATGCAGTGAGGGTCTCGTTATGTTGAAACCCAATGGTTAAAAACTCAACCTTCTGTTGTTCAAACTTGAAGTTCCTCCAAACAACCACAGCACAGTATCCTTCACTTTTTGATATGTAACGGGACTCTTGGGAAGATGGCAATTAACTTGGTCGGCGCTTCCAACATCCAGAGTGGACATTAGTAATTTGGCTTTACGCCGATATGAAGCTCCTTCTACTGCAAACTCAAATCGTTTAAAGGATCAATGGATGTTCCCATCGCGATCAAATGGAGGCAGCTTGTTGATACAACATTCTTGCAGAAAACCCTTTTTACATTTAAGCACAGCGTCTAGGGCAAGCCTGAGTTCTGAATATTCAACAGTTGCAGTGTGTTGATATGATTCCTCAGTAAAGCAAGCTGAATATTACATGACTAGCAACTGAGGAATGCTTATCAGTCTATGTGTTTGATCAACGGGCCTCCTGTAGTGTGCACCACTGTTAAATGTTGGCATTTTTGTTGAGATATGCCATAAACAATATTGCGCAGGGTTTGACCCACTGAGCAATAGTACCAATGATATGAGAATCGTTGCCCTTGAAATAACAGAAATAAACTTTATTAATAATTATGGAGCACTTGCCCCCACTATACTTCTTTATTTTACTATAATAAACACAGCGGATCCTCCTGTTTTGCCCGCTCTAAAACTATCAACAACCCCCTTTCTTGATTGTCTCCTCTCACTTCTATCATAGCAACTTCATATGATACCGCTTTCATGGCTTAGTAATTCACTTCTCCATATTTCATTGGTTCCGCCAATTCTTCATTCATTGATTTCCCAATCACCTAATTTGAGACGATTTTCCTACCAACCCAATATAGCCTCATTTTGAGGCACTCGCTATTATCATAACTCATTCCAACTCAGCAGATTCCATCCGTTCTACCATATTGTCTTAGGGTTTATCATCCGGTTATATTGGAATTGCAACAATCACTAAGACACCATGTCACCATGCGCCCTATAAATATCAACGCTTTCTAACACAATAAAGTAGCTATATCCCTCCATCTTTTCGTTTTTGACCTCTCCAATAATTTTCAGCCTTGAGCCCATTTTGGACTTTGGTGACAGTCAAGGTATTTGTTAAGTCAAGAGACGTGGTGCTCAAACAGGGGGCTCCAAGCTGATCTAAGTGAAAACGTCTATCACGAATAATGAAGAATACTAGCAGTCCCAATGATCAATCTGCTTTCAGTCAAAAAGGGTTGCTTAATGGATTAGTACCTCACAGTATGAAGTGCTACCCACGCATCCTGAAGGTTAATAATCCTGGACCAAAATACCTTTTCTTTTTGCCCTCAGTTGATGGAAACCAGTATCAACTTCAGTATGAGAACTTTAACAACTTTGTTCAGCAGATAATAAATGGAATCTACTCCATGGGTACCTTCTCCAGCCACCTCCGCACCTCTTCCATTCCCTCTACCATGAGGGATCTTTATACCTCGGCCAGCTTCCAGCGGGAGAACTTACCCTGGGAACCAAACGCTACCTTCAGAACTTTGTTCACCTGGCTATTCACACCTCCTCCAGTTAGTTTGGTTTCACCATCATGAAGTATCCCACCAACTGGGCTCACCCATACCTTGACTCCCATGTTGTCAATTTCTACAACATGACCTTCTCCTTCATCCACAATAACTGTGAAGCCATTATCAAAAACCAATGATTAATAAATGAGGCCTGAGGTCAAATCGTGGTGTTGGATAGTGGAATATCTGGCTACCTCAAAGACCAGCTGCGTCAGAAAATCAAACTCCTTGAGGATGCTTGGAACCAGCGCCTCCATCAAGTTGAGGATCTGATATGGACCCTGCAGCAACACTATTAAAAGCTAGCCTCTTGTAATTACACCTCCAGAATGAAGGACTTGACAGGCCTAGGGGTCCCAAAGGCCCCAAAGGATGTGAGGGACTCAAATGACCAGAAGGTCCCCGTGGACCTTGAGGTCCCTCAGGCCCCACGGCACCTACTCCTGGAGACCCTGACAACCCTTGGAAAAAGGATATGTTAGCAGCCTTGGACACCTTACGTGATCAAATTTGGAATGTAGCTCTGGGATGCAAACTCCAAGTATACGGAGTTTCCCTCAAACCTAGGGTCTCCATTGAGGCATTGTCAGACGAAATGGACAACTTTAGTGCCTTCACTAAGCTTACTGATAGCTGCATCCCTCAGCTTAAACAGACTTGTCGAGGGTTTGAAACCCATTTTCATCACCCTCAAGAGTCAGCTTCACCTTCAAAGCGCTGAAATTTAATCTCTAAAAAAGCAGGTCACAAATCAGGTTTCCGTTTCCTCCCTTAACCAAAAGTGGGACAATATCCAAGAGGACCTCAAGGGCTTAAGGCGATGTTTAGACCAGCAGTCCCCCCTCAACTATGTGGAGACTGAGATTTCTGAGCCTGCAACCATCCCTGACATTAAACCCTCTCCACTCCTCTTGTAACTAACTTTAAGCCTAGATTTAAAGAAAAGTTCATCCCTGTCCCAGAAAGCATTGTCAGCACTACAGTTCTTTAAATTGGCGTCAGGGTTCGCAATGGCTCAAAGCTGGAAAATTCAGAAAGAGCGCCAAGGAGGAAACTAGAAAAATGGGTTAGAATACTGAATATTTTATTAAACTAAAAGGCTTCAATATTTATAGGGTGTGTTGGGACTCGGTGCCTTCAGGATTTCAGGGCCTCATCCATTCAGGATTTTTCCTGATCTTCCAGAATGGCCTCCTCGTGGGCGTCCTTAATGGGTAGCGTTGCTCAACTGACTGAATGGGTGGAAACGCCGCCCCACGTGACTCAGGAATAGGGGAGGAAGATCCTGAAATAGATTTAGCTCGGGTAGGTTCAACGACTGATTTAACATGGCCTGATTTGGAAGAAGGGAATTTGATTCAATTTTTATCTCAAATTCTGATAATGCCCCCCTCAAGATCCTGTTGGGGGGGGGGATAAATGGCCATAGGAACTGACCATGCACCCGATTTACTACAGTCCCTTGGTTTATGTTGGCAATGGAGTACTCAGACTTTACATTATGTATAACTTTGCAGAGTCCAGACCAGAGTACATTGAGCTTATTCTTTCAGCCTCCAGGTCAATGATGATAGAAGAGAACGAGGTCACCTAACTGAAAATCTGGTAAGGAGGGTCGTCTGAGGTTAGATCAGGATTTCTCTCTTCCAGTGGTAATGATAATGCCTTGAGTGGCTTGAGCTTGAAGCTGGACAATTTCATTGGCTAGAGCCCTCATAGTTAATTTGGAGTTCTCAGGGGTGGAGGCTTCGAGAAGGGGCTGGATGCTACTGGGTAGCTGAGGTGCCCGCCCATATAGGGCTTCAAATGGGGAAATCTTGATGACACGGTGATAGCTTACCCTGTAGGAAAGCAAGGCGCTGGGTGGATAATGGTTTCAACGGGCAGGATCTGAGGCTGCCAACTTCTGTAGGATGGAAACAAGAGTTCCATTAGCGCGTTCTACCACCCCATTAGTAGATGAGTGGTAGGGGGCAGTGAAACTCTGAGTGGTGTCAAATAACAAAGTTAGTTCTTGTACTACCTGGGAGGTGAAATTCAACTCCTTGTCCGAAAGTAAGGTCTGGGGGCACCCATGCTGGGTGAAAATGGAGCGAACAAGAAGAAGAGCAGTAGCCTTAGCGATGGCCGCAGGGACTGAGATCGCCTTGACCCACTTAGTTAAGTGTTCTATATCTAGGATAATATACTTGTGACTATGCAACCCTGTGGGAAGGGGACCCACCACATCAATACTAACGACATTGAAGGGTTTGGCTGGGGCAATGACTGAGTGCTGATATTGAGGGTTGGCTCAGTCTTGGGATCAGCAGGTCATACAAGCTTCCAAAACCTCTTGGATGGTTTCTACCATTCAGTCCCAGTAGCATCGTGATTTCAACCATTCATGAGTCTTCTTAACCGCCCCATGTCCCACAGTAGAATGGCCTTCCAGGATGACGTCAGTTCAAGAGGAGGGTCAGATATAGGGTAGCCACTTCTTGTTGACTTTCTTGTAAAGTAGCCCATCCTTGATTTGAGTGTCTTGAGTCATTCTGTGGATTTTGGCCTGAACCTCAGGAGTTTCCAGTTCCCATTGTTCGGGATGTCCTATCAGGTCATAGAGCCGATCTTCCTCAGGGGCCAAAACTGCTAATACTGGAATCCTGGAGAGGCCGTCAGCATTCTGGTGTATTGTGCCTGCTCGGTGGATGATGATGAAATCGTAGCTTTGCAGTTGTAGGGCCCACCTGGCTAGCTGACCATTGGGGTCTTTCATTTGTTGAAGCCACTGGAGTGAAGAGTGGTCTGTAATAATAGTAAAATGAGTTTTGTAAAGGTAAGGCCGAAAATATTTGATGGCTAAAAGGATGGCTAGACATTCCCTCTTGGTGATGCTGTAGTTCCGCTCAGCCTTACTTAGCGTCTTATTAAAATAATCCATGGGGTGATCGACCTGGTTCTCATCATGTTGAGCTAGGATAGCCCTGACAGCGACGTTGCTCACATCCGTGAACAACAAGAAAGGTTGGTCAAAGCAAGGGTGAACTAGAATGGGTTTAGTACATAAGGCTGTACATAAAGCGTTAAAAGCCTGTTCCTGCTCAGGCTGCCACTCAAACGGTACATTCTTTTGCAGGAGATGGAACAGTGGCTCAGCTAGGTTGGCAAAACGTGAAATGAACTGATGGTAATAGCCCACCATGCCAAGAAAGACTTGAATATCTTGTAAGCTTTGGGGGCATGACATCTTTTCTATGGCATCAACTTTGTTGGGTACAGGTTGGATGCCACGCTTAGAGACCTTGTGTCCTTGAAACTCTAGCTCAGGCTGGAAGAAGGAGCGCTTTGAGAGCTTGATCTTGATGGAGGCCTTCCTGAGACATTTGAAGACTTTTTTGAGATGCTCTACATGTCCATTAAAAGTTTGTGAAAAGATGGTAATGTTGTCCAGGTAGATGAGGACACATGAGAGCTTCAAGTCCTCAAGGATCCCATCCATGGCACGCTGGAACGTGGCTGGGGTGTTACAGAGGCCTTGGGGCATCCGGGTGGGCTCAAATAGCCTCTCGTTGGTGATTAGAGCGCACTTGGCTCGGTCTTTGGGAGCGAGCTTGACCTGCCAATACCCACTGGCGAGGTCCATGGCCAAGAAGTACTGGGAACTGGCAAGCATATGGAGAGAATTGTCAATCTGAGGCAGGGGATAACTGTCCTTCTTGGCGATGGAGTTGAGTTGTTGATAATCTATCACCACCCAGTGCTTGCCATCCTTCTTTTGGACCAGAATAAGAGGGGAGGCCCAAGGACTACATGATGGGACCAAGAGCCCAGCATCGAGCAGCTGTTTAAGTTCCACTATAACCTGGGCCTCTTCAACCTTGCTCTTTTGTTAAGGCCGGGACCAATAAAGGGGGAGCGTCCCCAGTTTCTACATGGTGGAGGACTCCGCTCATTCTTCCAAAATCATAGGTTGAAGTTGAGAATAGGTCCGAGTATTCCTCCAAGAGCCCCTGATGTGATACTCAAGCCAATCGACTCAGCCTTCAGTCTCCAGTAGGCAGGCTTGGGCCTTGACCTCAGCCTTAGAGTCATGAGCAGTTTTCAAAAACCAGAGGACTCGATGTCCTAGAAGGGAGAGGAAGCCACCATCATAATGGAGCACCACCGAATAGTCTCAAAGGAACTGAGTCCCAAGGAGCAGATCATAACTGGGGTTGTCTAGCACAACTGTGGGGGTGTTCACAGCAAGCTTTCCAAAACGCAATGGTAAGGAGGAATAAGCTCCTATAGGTTGGGTACACTGCGGGCCGGCCGTGCCATATTCCATGTAGTGGGGCAGGTCTGAAGCAATCTTGACTTGTCTCATCAACTTGGAGGAGATGACGTTCATGGGGGAGCCACTATCAACTATGGCAAAAACTGGAATCCTGTGGACCCAAACGGCGACTCAGGTAACCAAACTTCCAAATTGGGGCGGTAATGTGAGGAACATGGGAGAATCATCAGAAGAAGAGTAAGCAGTATCAACGTCTTTATTGTCATCAGATACTGCAACTACTTCCTCTGGTACAACGGCTTCTGGTTCATGAACAGGAGATACTTGAAGCTAGGTAGGGATGTCAGCATAAAGCGCCTCATCCTTAATGCTGACGGCCCTTTTCCTGCCTCCTCAGCAAGACGTTTCCAGCAAATCTTAGCGCTGTGTCTAAAGCCATTACAATAGGTGCATCAAGGATGTGGATTCTTCTGGTTTTTGACTACATGGACCCTAGGGCGGTTAGAGGGGCCAGTAAACATAGCCTTAAAGTGTAGGGTCAAGGCAGGGATCTCTTTAAGGGCCTCCTTGATCTCCCAAATATAGGTTAACCTATTCTTCTGCCCAATCATATGCATTTGGACCTCAGGATAGGACCCCAAGGCAGAGATAACAGCGGTGATAGCGTCATCCAGGGTGATACGAATTGTTGTGACCAAAGGTTGTGCCTGGGCGTAGAATCGGTTGGCAAACTCCATAGGGTTTTCTCCTTTGTTCAGTCAAATGCCCATGAACGCTTGCTTTTGGTTGGCCAGAGTTTGATTGCTGCCAAATTCTTGGATCAAGGCGGTATGGACCTGTTCCCAGGTGTTACACTCCTTCAAATGGGGGGTCATGATCTCCCGGGAAGTGCTATCTAGACAGGAGTGTATTTGCTTCACCTTTTGGTGATTGGTGGCCTCCTCCATGGAACTCTCATAGGCGTACAGAAAGGAGGTGATACTTTCTCGTCCAGGAGTGAACCTTTCCTTGAAACTAGTTTTAAGGTTAGCTATGATGGGAGTGGAAAAGGGTGTTAACTCCTGGGATGGGTACCAGCTCTGAGATCTCCAATTCCACATAATCCTGAGGAGCCCGCTGATCCAACCGCCTCCGCAAGCCTTCTAAGTCCTCTTGGATGTAGTCCCAATTCTGGCTAAGGGTGGAAGCAGAAGCCTTATTGGCAACCTGCTCCTTTAGGGATTGAATCTTGGTGTTCTGTAGATGGAGCTGGTTTTTGAGGGTGGTCAACCAGGTTTTGAACCCTCAACAAGTTTGTTTAATCTGGGAGATACAAGCGTCAGTAACCTTAGTGAAGGCAACTGAGGTTATCCATCTCATCTGACAATGCCTTGATAGAGACCCTGGGGTCGAGGGGGACACCATCTGATCGGAGCTTTCATCCCAGTGCCACCTTTTGGATTTGATCCCATAAGGCAGCCAAGGCTGTCATCATATCCCTTCACCAGGGGTCTTTGGGTTCGCCTGAGGTTGAAGGGCCCGGGGGCCCTGGAGGCCCACATGGTCCCTCAGGCCCAGCTGGCCCTTGACGCCCCTAGGGGCCTTCAGGCCCCCTAGGCCCTTCTGGCCCAACACTCATGGGGGGTAGTCATGAGAGGCCAGCTTTCAGTAGTGCTGTTGTAGGGATCATACCAGTTCTTTGACTTGAAGAAGACGCTGGGTCCATGTTGCTTCAAATAACTGAGCGTTTTGACTAAATTGTTCCACAAGGTAGCTGGAGATTCCGCTATCCAATACTACAATCTGATCGCAGATCTCATTGATTAATCGTCATTATCAATGATAGCTTTGCAATTGTCATGCACAAAGGAAGAGGCGGCGTCATAGAAGTCAATGATGTAGGAATGTAAATTCTGAGTGAGCCCTAGTTGCTGGGAGACTCCTGATGGTGTAATCCGACTAGCTGGAGGAGGTGATGGATAGTGGGTGGACAAAGTTATGAAGGTAGCGTTCAGGCCCCAGCGTAAGTTCCCCAGCTGGCAATACAGCTGAGGCGTAGAGGTCCCGCATCATGGAAGGTAGGGAGGAGGCATGGGAGCAGCTGGAGCGGGCGCCCATGGAGTAGATGCCATTTATTAGTTGTTGAACGACATCATTGAGGTTCTCATACTGGAATTTGGTATTGGCTCCCATCTAGGGAGGGCAGCGAGAGTTGAAAGGTGGCACAAAATTCTAGCCTCTCTGGCTGCGAGGTCAGCGTTGAGTATCGCGAGGTACTAACCCATTGTGTAATGCTTCTCGACTGACCAGTCATTTAGTCATCAGGGCTGCTATTGTTTTCCATTTTTTGTGATAGACGTTTTCACTTAGGACAGCTTGGAGCCCCTGTAGTGAGCACCACTTCTGTTGGCGCTACAGTTCTTCAGACTGGCGCTGGGGTTTTCAGTGGCTCAAAGCTGGAAAATTTGGAAAGAGCGCCAAGGAGGAATTGGAAAAAGGGTTAGAATACCAAATATTTTATAAAAAGGCTTCGATATTTATAGGGTGTGTTGGGATTCAGTGCCTTTGGAATCATCAGGGCCTCATCCATTCAAGATCTTTACTGATCTTCTGTAATGGCCTCCTTTAGGGCGTCCTCAATGGGTAGCATTGCTCACCTGACTGAATGGGTGGAAACGCTGCCCCACGTGACTCAGGAATAGGGGAGGATCCTGAAATAGATCTAGCTTGGGTAGGTTTGACAACTGATTCAAAACGGCCTGACTCAGAAGTAGGGAATTCAATTTGATTTTTATCTCGAATTCTAGTAAGCATCGCCTCCTTTCTATAGACATATGAGAGCTCCATGGAGGAGGCCACTGACTGGCAGAAGGTGAAGCATGTCCACTCCTGCTTAAATAGCACTTCCTGGAAAATCATGACTCCCCATTTGAAGGAGTGCAACACCTGGGAACAGGTCCAAATGGCCTTAATCCAAGAATTCAACAGCAATCAGACCCTGGCCAACCAGAAACAAGCATTCATGAGAATCCGCCTGAATAAAGGGTAAATCCTCATGGAGTTCGCCATCTGCTTCTTCACCCAAGTACAACTATTAATTGCTACCAATAATATCACCTTGGATGACGCTATAACAGCTGTAATCTCCACGTTGGGATCCTACCCCAAGGTCCAAGTACATATTATTAAACAGAAAAACGGTTTTACCCGCATCTGGGAAATCAATGAAGACTTTAGCGAGATCCCTGCATTGACCCTGAACTCTAAGGCTACCTCTTTGGGTCCCTCTAACTTTCCTCAAGTCCCTGTGGTCAAAAACCAGAATAATCTTCGACCTTGATGCACCTACTGTAACAGGTTAAAACATAGTGCCAAAACCTGCTGGAAATGACTTGCTGAGGAGGCAGGAAAAGGTCCGTCAGCATGGAATATGAGGCGCTCTATGCTGACATCCCTACCACGCCTCAAGATTCCTCCATAACCTCAAATGATCCTGGAACCATTGTACCTGAAGAAGAAGTTTTAATACCTGTCAATAGTAAAGAAATTGATACTGCTTATTATTCTTCTGATGACTCTCACATGTTTCTCATGCTACCTCCCCAGTTCATAAGTCTGGTTACCCACGTTGCAATTTGAGTTCATAATATACTGGTCCTCACCATTTTGATAACGGCTCACCAATGAACGTTAAATTATCTAAGCTAATGAAGCGCATCAAGATTGCTCTGGACTTACCCTGCTATATGGAGTATGGCACAGCTGGCCCACAATGTACTCAATCCATAAGGCCTATTCTTCCCTACCCATTTGATTCAGGAAGCTCGCTGTAAATACCCTTGCTATTGCAAAAGATAACCCTAGCTATGACCTGCTCCTTGAAACTCAGTTCTTTTGAGACTACTCAGCAGTAGTCCATTACAATGATGGCTTTCTATCCATATTAGGGCATTGGGTCCCCCTGGTCTTTGAAACCTCTCGCAGTTCTAAGACAAAGGTCAAGACCTAAGCCTTACTACTGAAGAGTGAGGGCCTAATCAACTAGCTCAAATATTATGCAAGGGGCTCTCAAGTCCAGTTGCCCCTCTTGCTGTGGATGAACAAGAAGGCATGCCGATCTACTTACCTAAGGTGACTAAAATAATACCTCCAAAGTCCCAAGTCATTGCTGACACCTGTGTCCATGTTAGCATCCCCTCCAGATATCCGCTGGAAATCTGAGGCATAGACAACCCTTCCACCAAGGAGGAGCTAACCTGTTCGGGAATTTTAGATCCAGCTTATGCTGGGTCTATATCAGTATTTTTGGCTACCTTACTGACAAACCCAAGGTAGTATGCCCAAATAGTCTCGCAGCCTATGTCCGCCTCCTATCAGTGGAGGCTATTGATGATGTCCATGGTTATATCAGCCTAAGGGACTTTGGTTTGAAAACACCCCCATCGTTGGCCTGGGTTGACACCAGTATCAGAAAGGATCTCGCCGAAGACCAACAGCACAAAGTTTAAAGATTGTTTGAGGATTTAGACCTATTTTTGGCCTTGATCTATGACTTTGGAAGAATGAAAGGAGTCCTACATTACGTGGAGACTGGGGACGCTCCCTCCTTCTGGTCCTGATTTACCAAAAGAGCAAGGATGAATAATCCCAGGTGTCAGTGGTGCTCAGAAAACCACTTGACGTTGGATTCCTAGTGGCTTCGCGCAGACCTTGGGCCTCTCCTCTCCTGCTAATCTGAAAGAAGGATAGAAGCCACCAGGTGGTGATCGACTATCAACGGCTCAACTTCATCACCAAGAAGGACTGT
>JAKSZP010004897.1:0-18667 GCA_022478985.1 Massospora cicadina
TATCTCTCACTTTCAGAAGGCGTCAGAAATTAAACGGCAGGGCTGAGGTTCTAATGGTAGCATCCTCCCCCAAAAAACTGATACAGTGTTTTTGCCACTTCCTAACTAAAGCTTAAGTTAATCAAGAAATACACTAACAGAGCCCCCAGTAGTGAGCACCAGTGTTGGGAATTTTCCATTTTCAATACTAGGTGACTCCATTAGTGTGCCAGGCCAAACAGTATGAAGACTGCTGGCCCATGCTCTTTCACAATCATTGGCAACATTTCCCTATAAATTCGCAGGGCAAACCACCAACCCAGCAGACCAACAACTTCTCCTTCTAAGACTTAACCGCTCATTATGGCTCAGAGGTCCTCTCCTGGGACTTGTCCAACGATTTTAGTTCAGTGACCTCTATTGACTCCCTTGAGATTCCTCCCGTTCAATACTTCCAGCTCATCATTGTTGCTGCTAGTTGCCCTAGTTCCCACGGGGTTTCTGTCCAGGTAAGGTTGGGAGTTAGTTGCGCTAATCACTCCAGGTGCTTTATCCCTGCACTCAGCTTTTAGAGATCTATAGTTCCACCCCTATCAGCTAATCTAACCTCTTTTCACAGAAAGATTAATGAAGTTTGGCAATCAAAAGATATCTTATTAAGTGGGAGAACAAACTATTTGTTAAAATCCTAGGTTCTTCACCTAATTATAGTTCCCAGGATGGTTAACTGCACAGGTTCGATGTTGTGTAATCCTTTGCATTATTTGATAACATATACTCGATTGATACTAGTATGAAGACTACTAGCCATAATTAAATATATCACTAGTGTTGAGTCCAAAGCTTGACCAGTATTCCTCCTCGAAATACTTAAGATGTCCTCAATTGGGATTTATTCCCTTATCCGCCTAACTTGATCCATGCTCAGATCCTAGTTTATGGACTTTTCTCTGGTGACATACAGGTAGCAGCAATTCCCATCTCAGCTCAGCTTCTCTTCTCTGGATCATCAATCTTTAATCTTTATTCTAAAGAGCCTGCAATTAAAGCACACATCAATAAATTTCCTTGAAGGTGAATAGAACTATAAATGAATATTGCTAGACTATACTATACTATTTACTCGATTACTGTTTTATTAAACTCTCATTACTGTTTTTAAGTGAATTCTAAGTAATTTATAGTGGAAATTCAGAGCCTAACCCTCAGTCGGCGCCTCATTGATGAAATGCCAGCCGTTTCCATTGAATTACCCTTTGTCATCTCATCAGCAATGGTCTACCCCATCATGGCAAGGATTCCGTCTCTGGACATCCTCAAGACCTAAAACAGAAAGAGTTGGAAAACATGGCCTTCACGTTTTCCTCTCAATCCCAGCGAACTAACCATATTTGATAAGCGACCTGCTTAGGTAATGGGACTTGTTACACATTAATGAATGTCACAAACCAATTGATCAATTTGATAGTTGCAGGCAGCATCACTCACCTCGCAACTTGATCCATAAATTCCCAATCAGTTAATGATGAAACCAAACCAATCCCAATTGATACACCTGATAGTTAATCATTGATCAACTATTAGATGCACCCATTTTGTTGTCCATTCTGCCCGACGAGATCTTAAGTATTCACTTAGATTGATTCTTGATGGATCTGAAACAGGTGAATTACCTAAAATCCCCTGAACATTGTTACCCCAAAATCAGGGTCAACTGATATATAATTCACTTTGCTATAAAAAATTTATTCCCTAGCGACCCCTGATAATCTAGAAGGCTGGGAATATGGGCAAAATCCCAACACATCCCCCCTCCTGCCTAGATTTCCAGCGAGAAAAGGATTAAAACAGGAGAAAACCACTTTGGACACTAGGTCAAATACTTCTTTAGTTCAAGTGAAGTATGATCAATTAGTACTCTACACTGATTGGAACAATCTTTAGCATTTGGCTCTCTTTCTCTTCCTCCTCACTACCACCTACTCAGAGCATGGTTCCTACAACCTTCTGTTGTGCCAGGCTGATCAATTTACTTGTGACGATATTAATCCTGGGATCCAGTTTTCCCCCTATCAGGGCATATGTCCCGCTGTCATATTTAGGATTCTTGGTCCAGCATCCTCAATTTTCTGATTCTTCTCCTCGTTCTTGACAGGAGATTCTTGCCATCAATGTTCATTTCACAGCGCAATTAAGAATGTTCATTTATAATCACCATTGTTATTTTCTTGTAATAACCTCTTGGCTCATATCACCATTAATTCTTCTCTGAAGAGCTTATCCCATAAATTTTAATATTAATTTCTCCTTTACTAGAGCTTAATTGATTCCAGAGTGCATAATGCCAATTATTATATAAGTTTGATTTTCCCCTCTGTAAGAATTTATAGGTTTTCTGATTATTTTTGGCCAATAACCCATATAAATTTATTACTTACACAGGTTCAGGTTTTGTGCAATTCTCCGCGCTGTATAATAGTTAACATAATTGTTTGATAATAGTATGACGACTATTATCCATAGTTAAATGGTAGTACTTGATTTTGGTCCAACGCTCAGCCAGTATTTCCTCTCGAAATACTTATTATGTCTTGAAATAGGGATTTGTTCCATCGTAACACCTAACTTGATCTACTCTTAGATCCTTGTTTATGGTTTCTCTGGTTGTGACATAAAGTGTCATGGAAATGGCAGAAGAAGTTTAGACTGACCTTCCAGTCAGGATGTGTAAGCACCCAAAAAGCAAGCCAGTATGCCAGAGGCATTGCCGACCAAATGATGTTGTATGAAGCTGGGGATTGGGAAACAATTAATTGTTGGTGTAAGACAATAGTGAATATAGTCCCAAAAACAAACTAAAGCAAGGCCACCCAGACTCTGGAGGTCTTTCTGCAGGGGGCGGAATTTATGATATGATTTCAACAAGCTCACCGGTATACAGGACTGATTTGACTGGGGAGACAAGGGGGCGGATCCTTACTTGAAGATTGTGGACATAAGGCCACAAGAACCCAGTATATTGTTGATAAAAGTTCATAATGACAGTGTCAAATTGCCAGAAGTATCTAGCTCGCTGAATCCAATCATGACAGTGGGGCCATAGTGACCATGAGTACTGGTAGAGCCCATCCAGTGTATGGACTGACAGGCCACCAGGGAAAAGCCATAGGAAATGCAGCCAGAAGGTAATCAAGAAAATAAAAATTTATTGGTTTTGAGGCAAAATTTTATTGCAAAGGAAAAGGAAGAAAATTGACCAACAATTTTCTCAGTGCGATGCAATTGATTAAATAGTAGTCGATTGATGTGGGGGTAAGCTGGAATCAAAACCTCAATTTTTGATTCAATTGGAAAATTGTTTGGGAATGGAGCAGATAAGTTCACTGGGAACTGACATCAAAGAATTTGGTGTCAGGCTGAGTCACTGTCAGTTTGACCTCAAACGTCCAAACTGAGGCTCAGCTACATTTCTTTCAGTTGGTATGATGGCGTTTAGCCTGACGAGCAGTGGGAATCCCCAAGGCCACCCCACATAGGGGCAGTCCCAATTGGTTGGATACGGGTTTGGGATACCCAACCCACCTGTGCCAGGTCGCTGGGCCATTCGTTCAGTCAAAAGATTTGCATTGGCTGCAATGCCCAATTTTCCAGAAGGAATCTTTGAACCCTTGTTAATGGTGTCCAGTGCTATTACCTGCCTGTCAGGATGATCCCCAACAATTTTGGGAGGGGGGTATTTTTTGATCATAATGTTAGCCAAATCAAAACTGTCAGTGATTCCGGCTGATTAATCAGTCTTTATCCCTTTTTGACCACCTGGAATCCAAACATTGGGCTGTTTACCACTCAATTTTGCACCAATCAATTTCATTTTGGCGATCTTGGCACAGATTTCCCTGATTAATTGTATTAGTTCTGCCAAAGTGAGGGTGGCACTGGGGGAAGGATCAGGAGCGGAAGAGCTGTTACCCAGCGCTCATCTACCACGTGGTCAAGATCACCCTGAGTAACGAGGGGTACAGCCACCCTCTTCGGTACCTTCTTACTCAGGAACAGTAAAATGGCCCGATCAATGCCCAGGGGATGTTCCCCAGGACTTACATTACCCTTTCCTTTTTCTAAAGGAAGGGCACAACCGCTGGGAAACTGCATGAGGGCCATATTCTTGTGCGCCTTGAGAAATTTGATCGCCATAAATGTCAAGACTCTTTGGGGGGTGGGGAGCTTTGGGGTGGGATTCGTGGAATGCTTTGACTAGTTCCATACAGTTTGTGCAATTGCGCGCCTTGACCCAACTGTTCTTGTAGGCTGGATACCCTTTCCATGCCACAAGATATTGAACGGACCATCAGGATTTGTGGGTTTCAGGATTTTCTCTACCTCGGCCTCTTCCCCATTCTCAACAATGATCAGTTTGGGTTCCATGGGAACCATACCCTTGAAGGGTGACAGCTGGGAAACATGGAAGATGGGATGCTGTTTCCAGTGAGCTGGGAGCTTCAACCAGAACGCACCGTTACCCAAGACCTCCTCCACCAAATGGGGGCCCAAGCATTTACTTTCAAACTTATGGGAAGGGGCTTGTATTTGTAAATGATGGGTATTGAGCATAACATAGGAGCCCACCATTAGATCGTGACCCAAGAGTCACTTGCAATCTGCAAACCACTTATAGTCATCAATGGCTTTGGTGAGGTGTTCCTGCACTAAGGATTGAGTTGACCTAATATGTTCAGCGTGATCCGCGGCGGCTTGAACCTTGGGCCACAAACAAGGTCCAACTAAAAATGAAGGATTATAACCCAGCGTGCTTTGTAGGAGAAAACCCTGTGGACGCGTAAGTCCCATTGTTATAAGCGAATTGAGTGAGGGGAAGGTCGTTGGCCCAGGTGTCCTGTGCAGCTGCAGCATAGCAACGCAGGTTCTGTTCAAGGGCTTGGTTAACACGCTCGGTCTGTCCATCAGACTGGGGATGATACGCTGTGAAATGACAGGGGGAGATTTTTAAGATAGATAGGAGTTCACTCCAAAACCGCGCCATGAACTGTGAACCACGGTCACTGATGATCTCCTGTGGGAGACCAAACATCAAGAACACATGGCGTATGAACAGGCGGGCGGTTTCCTCTGACATAATTACGGAAGTACAAGGAATAAAAAGGGAAAATTTAGTGAAATGGTCCACCACCACCAGCACCACTGTGAACCCATTAGAGAAGGGGAGTTTAATGATAAAGTCCACAGACACCAAGGTCCATGGGCCCTCTGCCTGCTGTAAGTGGTGTATAAGGCCATTTCTACTGGAGCGATCTGACTTATCCTGAGCACAAGTAACACAATCGGTGATCCAGGCTTAAACTTCTTTAATCAAACCCACCCAATTGTAGATCTGCTTGATCAATTTGATGCATTTCTTGTTGCTGGGATGACCGACAGGGGGGATCATGATGTGCATGAAATACCTTGTTTCTGAAGGAGGAAGGAACCCAGATGCGTGACCAAAAATAAATGAGGCCCTCCTCCAAGGAGTATAGAAAGTGTTTATGATTCTGGTGAGACAGCTGCTCAACCAACTCCACGCCCTCAGGGCAGGCCATTTGACTATCTAAGACCTGAGCAACTAGCGGGGCGTCAGGAGCCAGAGAGATGGAAGAAACAACAGGGGGACAATCAACAGGATTTGGGTGGCAGGAATCATGGTAATGAGATTTACTTCCTCCGGGTCCAAGGAACAGTGGGTGGGGCTGCAGCTGAGAAAATTGGGAAGTCCGTTGAACGCACCTTTTACAGATTCATATTTAAAAAACTGCACAGGTCACAATAGGTTTAGGCTTGCCGATGCACCAATTTTTGAGGGTTTGTGAAAGTACAAGAGAGCCTGGTGATCCGTGCGGACCATTAACTCATGTTAAACACCCTTTACCAGATACCTCTAATGAGTTAATGCCCATTCTATAACTGCCAACTCCTTGTCATAGATGGCCCAAGACTGCTCTGTAGAGGTGAACTTCCAGGAAAAAAATAGGCGACTAGGTGTTCCAAGCCATTGTGCTCTTGGAGCAACACTGCCCCCACCGCTACCAATGAGGCGTCACATGCAATGATATATGGCTTGGTGGGGCTGGCGTGTTTCAAAATGGGAGGGGACACGAACACCTCTTTGATCAATTTGAACACCTGTTGGCATTTGGGCGACCAGTGAAATGGTACATTCTTCCCTGTAAGGGGGTGGAGTGGGGCAGCAAGTTGGGAAAGTGTCGGGGAAAATCTTTTTAAGAAAATGATGGTTCCCAAGAAACTCCATAGTTGTTTCTGGGTGGTTGGGGTTGGCCATTCTTGGATGGCGTCCAACTTATTGGGAGGGATTGTGTATCCATCTTTAAGGATGAGGTTCCCAAGGAAGGTAAACTCCTCCCTATAGAAATCACACTTGGAAGACTTGATAGACAAGCCTGCCTTATGCAAGGCGGCCACAACTGCTTCCAAGTCAGTAGCGTGTTATTTGGGGGTTGGGGAGTAACCCATAGATGTTTTCAATATATGCAACTGCACAAGTAAACTGGAGGCCACCCAGTACATTGTCAATCATATGTTGAAACATAGCGGGAGCATTCTTCATCCCAAAGGGCATAACACGGAATTGGAAAATACCTCATTTCATTTGAGTTGCTGTTAGCCATTCTTGCCCTTTCATTATCTGAATCTGGTTAAAAGCGTTCACTAGATCCAGCTTAGAGAACACATGGGATTTGGCGATTGCCTGGCTGATCATCTGCTCCAGAGGCAGGGGGTAGGGATCAGAAACTGTTACTTTGTTTAAATGGCCGTGATCCATGCAGGGACAGGGAACCATCAGCTTTTTTGGAAAAGATGATGAGGGATGCGACTGGCGAGGTCTCCTTAAACAGCCACCCTTTTTTCAGCATATCGTCCAACCAAGTGTTGAGCGTAATTTCTTCCTCCGCTGTATGGGGATACAACGGACAGTTGAAATTCACCAACTCCATGGTCATTCGAAATCCACAGTTGAACCTAGTGTGAGGAGGTAGGCGATCCACCTTTTAAAAGTTGAGGATACTTCAATAGTGCATTAAGCTTTCAGGAAAATCGGCCAGTATGCCCACAGAAGTGAAAAGGGAAGTAATAGAACTTCGGCCTTGTGTTTTCTTAAGAGTGTCAATTAGAGGGAATTCACCCTCCAGTTGATCATTGACAAATGACAACATATTAGACTCCAAGTGAATCTTGACATGTTGTCAGCGCCACCATCCCACTCCTAAGATCACTGGAAACACCAAGTTTGGCATAGCAGAGAAACAATCGCAGAAGCTAAACTGGTGTACCAAAAAAGGTACTGTGCGATGTATGACATATGAGGTCTGGGAGGCAGAAGAAGCCACCATCACTGTGGGACCCGCGTCCATGTCCAATTCTATTTGTTGGACCAACTTGACACTCATGAAGTTACCCGCGGCTCCAGTGTCCACCAGAGCCTCAAAGGAGACATGGTGAGAACTGACGCTAATCTTCATAGGCATAAGAAATAAGCGAAGTATTGTTTATAGGAGGATTTGACTGTTTCTGTTGCAACTGAAGAAATAACTGGAAAACCATAGGAAAGGTCAGGGGCTTTTGCTGGATCAAAAATTTGAAGTACAAGGGCGGGGGAGCTGACTTCCTCCATCTGGGCTTTAATGGACATTTACAGGTGAATCAGAGTCAGCCAACTCAGACACAGGAGTTGCGACAGGATTTGCAACTGGGTCCATTGCTGGTTCAAAGGTAGGCACTTCATCCGCATCTTCGTTGGGTAACCCTATTATAAAATTCCCTTCTGGTAGCAGGAAGCATGGCGGGGGAAGGTATTGATAGTAGTTGCGGTGGCACATATTTGATCTACTGTTCCTTGTATGGTGTACCAGACCTCATGATAAGCAGAAACTGAATCCAAGACTGATCTAAAGATCGCCTGAAGCATATCATTAGAGAGTCCCAGCATGGGAGCCAGTTCATGGAAGGTAAAGATCAAAGAAGCCAAGCTAGGGGCTTCGGCCATAGCATAGAGCAGTCTGAATAGGTGGTCCGAGCATGACACAGGGGGTTTCAAGGCAGCCAATATGACAGCCATCAGTGGAGTGGGGTCTCCCGCTTGTGAGGAAGAGCGCAGAAGGCTTCCAACCAAACGGCGTTCGTCCCCTTCCACAGTATCCAATAATTTAAACCCTTGTTGGGCATGAGATAACGCGGAGGCGTTATTAAGCGCAATTGCCAAATGCATTTGCGCCTCAGCGAGGGCGTTAAGAACTTGATTGGCTATCTCACAGGAAGGAACATGTGAACTTCCTTCTGGGCTATTGGAAGAGGGAGGAGTAGCAATCCGCACAGCTTGATTAGTCTGAAGAAATTTCTCCAAGGTAGAGCGGATACTATCCCCAAAATTGGCAAGTGACCAAACAAACAACAAACAGCAGGCTACTAATTGCACATTCATTTGGTAAAGGGTAACCACTGCAGCGCCCACCTCAAAGAGCAGGGTGAAAGTGGCTAAAACAATGATTGGATGATTATGTCATGGAAATGGCAGAAGAATTTTAGACCTGACTGCCAGTCAGGATGCGTAAGTACCCAAAAAGCAAGTCAGAATACCGGAGGCATTGCTGACAGATTGACAATGTATGGAGCTGAGCATTGGGAAACAATGAATCATTGGTATAAGACAATAGTGAATATAATCCCAAGAACAAACCAAATTAAGGCCGCCCCAGACCCCGGAGGTCTTACTGCAGGGTGCGGAACCACCAATATGGTTTCAACAAGTTCACCAATATATATGGAACTGATTTTACTGTGGAGACAAGGGGGCGGATCCTTGCTTGAAGATGGTGGACATAAGGCCACAAGATCCCAGTATATTGTTAACGAAAGTTCATAATGACAGGGTTAAATTGCCAGAAGTATCTAGCTCGCTGAATCCAATCTATGACGGTGGGGGCTATAGTGACCATGAGTACTGGTAGAGCCCATCCAGTGTACTGACTAACAGGCCACCAGGGAAAAGCCATAGGGAATGCAGCCAGAAGGTAATCAAGAAATCAAAATTAATTGGTTTTTGAGGCAAAATTTTATTGCAAAGGAAAAGGAAGAAAATTGACCAACAATTTTCTCAGTGCGATGCAGCTGATTAAATAGTAGTTGATTGATGTGAGGACAAGCTGATATCAAGACCCTCAATTTCGACCTAACTGGCGAATTGTTTGGTAATAGGGCAGATTAGTTCACTGGGAACCAACATAAAAAATTCAGCATCAGGCCGAGTCACTGTCAGTTTGACCTCAAATGTCCAAACCAAGGCTCAGCTACGTTTCTGTCATTTTGCATGATGGCGTTTGTCCTGATGAGCAGTGGGGTTTCCCAAGGCCACCCCACATAGGGGTAGTCCCAATTGGTTGGGAATGGGTTCAGGATACCCAACCCGCCCATGCTGGGTCGCTGGGCCATTTGTTTGGTCAAAAGCGTTGCATTGGCTACAACACCCAATTTGTTAGAAGGGAGCTTCAATCCTTTGTCAATGGTGTCCAATGCTATTATCTGCCCTTTGGGTATGATCCCTGATGATTTTGGGGGGGCCAATTTTCATGATCATAAAGTTAGCTGAATCAAAACCGTCAGCATTCCAGCTTTAGCTTATTCTTCATCCCTTTTCAACCACTTGGAATCCAAACATTGGGCTGATTACCACTCAATTTTAATCCCCGATCAGTTTCATTTTGGCAATCTCAGCACAGATTTTCCTGATTAACTGTACTAGTTCTGCCAAATTGAGGGCGGGCACTGGGGGAGGGATCCGAAGTGGAAGAGCTGTTACCTAGCGCTCATCTACCACGTGGGCGAGATCGCCCTGAGTAATGAGGTGTAAAGCCACCCTCTTCAATACCTTCTTAATCGGGAATGGGAAAATAGCCCAATCAACGCCCAGGGAATGTTCCCTGGGACTTACACACAGTCAGCAGCAATTCCCATCTCAGCTCAGCTTCTCTTCTCTGGATTCTCAATCTTTACTCTTTATTCTGAAGAGTCTCCCAATTATTGCACACAACAATAATATCCCTGAGAAGAATAGAACAAATGGATGCTGATAAAGTTTACTACTCTAAGACCCAAGTAAAAGTGATAACCTGGCGATAATTATCTGGTAAATTCTATATTTCCTTATTAGTTAATTCTAGGTAAATTATAGTGGGGGATTCAGCGCTCAACCCTCAGTTGACACCTCCTCAATGAAACGGCAACCATTGCTGTTGAATCACCCATCCTCATCTCAGCAGCGATGGTCTTTCCCATCCTAGCTAGGTTTCTGTCATTGGACATCCTCAAGATCTAAAACGGAAAAAGTCAGAAAACTTGTCCCTAACGTTTTTCTATCGATCCAGGCAAACTAACCATAGTTGGCAAGCGACCTGCTTAGGTTATGGGACTTGTTACCTATTAAGGCAGGTCACAAACCAACTGATTTATTTGCTGGTTGCAAATGTCATTATTCGCCTCGCAACCGACTCCTTAATTTCTTAATTGGTCAGTGATATAACCTGACTGATTCCAAGTGGTACACCTGATAGTTAATCAACTATCAAAAGCCCCTATCTTGTCAGCAATCTTCCCGATAAGATCTTATCCACTCATCTGGATTGATCCCTGATTGATCTGACCATGTGAATCACCTAAAATCACACAAACATAGTTAACCCAAAATCATGGTCAACCAATTTACAATTAACCTCACATTAGGGAATTATCCCCTAGTAAACCCTGGTAATCTAGCCAGCTGGGAATATGGGCAAAAATCCAACAAATCCCCCTCTTGCCTAGATGCCAGTGAGAAAAGGACCAGGGCAGGAGAACACCGCTTTGGACACTCAGTTGAATACTTCATTTGCTTAAGCGGAGTATGATCACCAGTACTCAACGCTGCTCAGGATGACCTTCAGCATATGACTCTCTTCCTCTTCCTCCTCGCTACTGCCTACTCAGAGCGCGGTCCCCATGATCTACTGTTGTGCCAGACTGATTGATTTACTCATGGCAATATTATCCTGGGATTCAGGTTTTCCTCCATCTACATATGACCCGCTTTCATATTCAATATTCTTGGTATGGCTCCTCAATTTCCTGATTTTCTCCTCATCCTCAACGGGAGACTCTTGCCATAAATGTTTGTTTCGTGGCCCAATTAAAAAAGCTCATTTATGTACGCCCTTTTATTTTATTCTCATAACATCTAAGCTCATATCAATCTTAATTCCTCTCTGCAGAGCTTATTCCATTAATTTTGTGATTTTCTTTAAAATTGGAGCTTAATTGATTTCAGAGGCAAAATGGTGAAATACATATAAGTTGACATCCTTCCTCTTGTCCAGCCCATATGTCAAATTCTGAGTCATATTACCAACAGCTACTTAACAGTTTATATTATCAAGATCTTCAGCTCTTTCCAGAAGCTGAGTCAGTCTATGCAACAGAAACTTTTCTATGGTCCTTCCAGGACTAATACAACTAGTTAAGTACCAGTGGATAGTCCTTATGTGGAATTACCAGAAATAGTAACCAACCCCACTGAAACCAGGTTAACAATCATCTCTAATGGCTCGTGGCTGATCCTTCCTCTGTCATCAATACCAGAGTTAGATTTCAAAACTCTCCTGGATTCAGCTCTTTTTGCAGATGCACCTAACATCATCATTAATTCTCCTGAAATAATACCTTTCGCTCTTGATAGTTCCTTCCTTGTCAGATCAGACTTGCTTCTGGAGTTCCTCTTCCAATTTGGTCAATATTACAAGCCAGCTGTCTTGGCCACCAAACTCACCATTGGCAACAGTGTACATTTTAAACTCCCCTACGCACAATTAAGGACCTAAGTCACTGAGGCTTTATCCATAGCTCTGAATTCTTCTGATCTTGAGAACATCCTAGATTGGGATATTTCAGCTTATTCTCTTTGATTTGCCAGCTAATTTCTTTGAAGTTGGGCCACAAAGCTTCCAGCACTTCCCAGTTTTCATCACTCTTTCTTCTTAAGCTTCCAATAAGCCGTTGTCATTGCTTTCAGGATACCATTTGCTCCATGCACAACTATCTCGTTTCTGGTGTGTCTCATCAGTATCTTCCGCTAATGGCTTTGATAGGGGGCATGATTTGACAACCCCCCATCTAGTATCCCTTGTTCGTTGCCAGCCCATATGTCTGGTGTTCTTGACAAATCCCATTGCAAGCTCTCAAGACCAATTTTCCAGCTCTGGTACCATATCAAGATTACTTGGGGTTATTCACCAACTGCCTCTTTTTGTACTGTTGCTTCCCTCCCCATTCTGGGATATTGCGTTTGGCTTTTTCAAACATCTCAATTTCCCTTCCCCTAGTTGCTTTCTTGTAGGGGTCTGTGTCCGCTCAATGAACTTGGCTGTGTGTAGGGTTAGCCCTTGCTAGCATCTGATCTCACATAGAAAGCAATGGATTATTCACTTTTACTGCGATCCATCCTTTAACCCCCAAGAGGTGACATAGGAAGAATCATCCCCAAATTGAGGATAATCAATAATTAATAAAAATTAAAAAAATATATCAGTTTTTCTTTGCAGTTTTTCATAAATTTTTTCTAATATTTTTATAAACCTTTATTTTCCTTCTTTTTTCCATGAGACTTGACCTTGTTTCAGTTCAGCAGTCAATCTTTTTTATTTTATTTCCCCAAACTGGTTCCTAAATATTCTAAAACTTACCAGTTTTCTATGGTTCAGAGGTCCTTTTTTGGACTTAATCATCTAGATTGGTTCAGAGGTCCTTTTTTTGGACCTAACCAATCATCAGTACATAACCAACCTAATGGTTAAGCGGCCCTTCAGGAACTCTTTTTTTATTTTTTCATTTATCCATAACTTCAAATAGTTAGCATGGACTCAATTTAAACCCTTCCATCCAAGAGGTTTTTGATGGAATAGACATCTGTTGCTATCTTGGCGATAATCTCAAATGGACCCAATCACAATGCATCCAGTTATTTTTTCTCCCAAAACCATGCATATTGCAATAGGCAACTCTTTCACCTATTTGATATTCCAATATGGCCAGTCAGTTCTTATTGTCCATCAATTTTGTTCATCTTCTTTTCTTTAAAGTCATATCAAATGCTTGCCATTGAATTTCAATCATAATATTTGTCAATCAATTCAAGTACTGTTCAGCACTCATCCTTGATGTTGGTTCCACCGCCAAATTTAAAATCAGCAGCAACACGGCCTTCCTCCAATATAGCAATTCAAACGGCATTTTCCTGTTGCTGTATGAAGACTGAAATTGTAGGCAAATGTCAATGAACTCAGATACATTCCCTGCATGGAAGTTCTTCCTACAACTAGCTTCCTCAGAGTTATGCTAGCGTTCCATTGACCTGATTTACCAGTCTGTTTGTCTCTGGACAGTATGGTACAGACATGACTCCTCGATTACCCATTATCTCATTTAGCTGTGGGATCACATTAGACATTAAGTTTGTCCCATTGTCACTCAGCAGGACCTGCAGGCATCCATGTTGGTATACTACTTGATCCAGGATGAACTTTGCGGTACTGGTAGCATCTACTCTCACCAGGGCCTTCGTGTCCCCCATCTCATCAGAAGATTGATTGTAACTATTATGTACTTGACTCCCCCTGTGCTCAATGTCAGCAGTCCCATTGCGTCAATGGACACCATATGCCAAGCAAATCCAGGGATTATTAGTTAGTATCCAGTCATATTGTTATGTGGCTTGTGCAACTGGCACTCCACACAACAAGCTAGATAGTCAGCAACATCATAGTTAATTGACTCCCATTAGTAGCACTGGCAAATAAGGTTGGTCAATTTTCTCAGGCCTGCAATACTGACTTCCTTTAAGCAGCTTAAACAATAGCTGCTCTTTCTGATGGCTTTGGGAATAGTAACCACTTCCCATTAATCATCTTAAAAACTTGTCATCCATGGTCTCAGTGTTTTTCATCGCTTTTCAGAGTGCACCTTGGATTTCTTGGGGTTCATTCCCAATTTCTCTGTCAACCATTCTCAGGAATAACTCATCTGCCTGATGGTATACCATATTGACCATTAGTAACCGCAATAAGCCATCTGCATTTTGATGAGAAGCCCCCACTTGGTGGACAATCTCATAATTATAATCCTGTAACTTCAATGCCCATCAGGCCAGTCTTCCTTCTGGTTCTCTCGAATTGTGAAGCCAACGCAATGAGGAGTGTTCTGTCAACACTTTAAAGTGCGTTCTGTGGTTGTACACCCAAAACTGTTTACAGGCATAAATGAACGCAAGGCATTCATACTCAGTTACAGTGTAGTTCCTCTAAGCGGCTGGGAGCATCTGGCTCACATATGTCAACAGATGTTCATTCCCAAGTACATCTACTTGGATTAATATGGTGCCAATCGCCGTCAACAAAGCATCAGTTTGCATAATAAGTTCAAAATGAAATTCAGATATTTTAAAATCAGAGAATCTATCAGATACTGGCATAATTTATAATAGGATTTTTGTGCTTCTTCATTCCATACAAATCTTTTCTTCAGATCCTTCAACAGATGGAATAAGGGCTTTGCAATTCTGGAAAAATCCTGAAAAAAATTTCTATAGTATCCAACCATTCCAAGGAAAAATTTGATATCTCAGAAACTCTTTGACACAGCCATTTGTTCTATGGCTTTGATCTTCTGGTAGATTGATGCCCTCGGCAACCCATGCCAGCAATCACATTTCATCATAAACCCAAAAATCATGGGCCATAAAAAATGATATTTAACCTTTTAATATTATATATATTTTTTGTAATTTTTTTTTGCAATGGGTGTCAGGATTTTCCCTGGGTTAGGTGTAAGCCTTGTCCAGGGGAAGGATCGACATCTCCCTTCAAGGGGTGTAAATCCTTGCTGGCTCATCATATTTGATAATAAGAGTCAAATCTGCCAGTATATCGAATTTGGGGCTTGGTATAAATTACCCCAAATTCGAGGAAATGGTGCATTTTCATTCCCTGGGAGATGTGACCTAGGATCTCACCTGACCTGGTCACATGAATGGCTTGACTAAGTAAGGGTCAGAATCATGGGCCATCCAGAAGGCCAGGAGAAACCCTACTTGGACAGGGCCACGATTGTCCTAGAGCCACGTGTCCCCTAACACCCTATAAATATCCCTAATTTTTATGTTAATAAAATACTTTTGTTCACAAGATCTATTTAATTTTAAATTTTATTAAGTTTAATTTATCAAAATGAACGGAGTCTCATCCATTGTCACGTCTGGAGCCGCCCCTGTCCTCTTGGCTGACGCCAGCCCCTTGCAGTCAGCCTACTTATTGGGTTCCCCTGCATCAGCACCAGCGAGCGCATCTTAGGGAAACCCGTCAATGGGACTTTTAACCTACAAAAAGGTTCAGAGGTCCTTCCTTTATCCTTCATCCAAACTGGGTCCTAGATATACTCTAACCTACCAGTTATCATGGTCCAAAATTTTATTTTCTTAAGATTTAACCATCCATTCAGTTCAGTGGTCCTCTTTTAGGACTTGACCAAAATCTCAGGACATAACCATTTAATGATTCAGAGGTTCTCTGGAAACAGTGCAACTATTTTCTCTTAGGTCCAATACTTCTGATTTTTAGTATTGACCTCATTCACTATACAACCAGCAGCGCTGTTTCTTCACGTATAGGCTATACTTGCTGACTTTGGAAATACTATTAATTATTTTCAGTTATTAGGCCTTCAATCATTATGGTTACTTGTCCAACAGGTTCTGATTTTCATCTCATATTTTGGCAACTGATGCTTAAATCTTTTCATCTCATTAGTCAACATTACATTTGATTGTATAGAACATTTTTCTTCTAAAAAACGATTTTTGGCCTTCGTGGCCATCCATAACGTTAGAAATCTATCCACTGGTGGATCTGAAAGCGATCGAATCTACCACAGATTGATCTGGCCTTGTTAGCTTCATCCTTCTCATCTTGAATTGATGAACTCGTCTCCAGCAATTTCTGATCATTGATTGAATGTTATCAAGTCAAACTGAATTCTCCACTATCTTGAATCAATCATTTCTTGTTTTGACTTCATATCTTCATTATACTTTTCATTGGTATGGCAACCTAATACTCTTATTTATTGCTTCCTATTTCAACCAATGCCTCATCTAAACATTCACTCCTCGAGACTATTTGAAAAGTGAACCCAATTCAACCTGAGTTGATCCTGCTGTTCCTCAGGACTATTTCAAGTGGACCCTAATTTCAACCCAAGTTGGCCTTGCTGATCATCTTTATCTCAGGTAGATGTCAGTTGGAACAGGTTTTCTTGAAGCACTACATTGTTCCATATCTATGCTGCAAGTCCTTTTCCCAAGTATCAAGTATCTTTAATTTTCTTCACTCAGAGCTCCTGTAAGTCCCAGGGAACGTCCTTTGGCCGTTGATCGGGCCATTTTCCTGTTCCTGAGCAAGAAGATACCAAAGAGGATGGCGGTACCCCTTGTTACTCAGGGCGATCTCGCTCACGTAGTAGATGAGCGCTAGGTAACAGCTCTTCCACTTTGGATCCCACCCCCAGTACCCACACTTACCTCAGAAGAACTATTACGGGTAATCAGTGAAATCTGCGCCAATATTGTTGAATTGAAATTGATTGGATCTAATTTGAGTGGTAATCTAGTCGATGCTCAGATCCAAAATGGCCAGAAAGGCATGAAGACTGAGCTATCAGCTGGAATGCCCAACGGTTTCAATACAATTAATATGTCAATCAAACAAATCACCTCCCTACCAAAGTCGTCAGGGGATCATCCTTGATGGGCAGGCTATAGCATCGGATGCCATCGAAGAAGGTTTAAATCCCTGTTGACAATTCAGGCATTGCAGCCAATGTGATGCTACTGACCAAACGAAAGGCCCAGCAACCAAGCGTGGGTGAGTTGGCGTCCTGAACCCGTTCCCAACCAAATGGACCTGCCCCTATGTGGGGTGGCCTTGGGGGATTCCCGTCACTCATTGGGCCAAACGCCATCATGCCAACCATCAGAAACGTAGCTGAGCCTCGGTTCAGATGTTTGAGGTCAAACTGACAATGACTTGGCCTGCCGCCAAATTTTTTGATGTCAGTTCTCAAGGAACAAACCCGTCCATTCCTGAATAATTCTCTGGTTAGGTCGAAATTTTGGGTCCTAACCCTGCTTGTCACTACCCCAATTGACCACTATTTAATCAGTTGCATAGCGCTGAGAGAATTGTTGGTCACTTTTCTTCCTTTTCCCTCCAATAGAAATTTTTCCAAAAAACCAAACAAATTTTATTTCATTACTACTTCTGACCGCATCCCTGATGGCGTTTCCCTGGTGGCCCATCAGTCCATATACCAGATGGGCTCTGCCAGTACTTATGGTCACTATGGCCCCCTCCGTTGTCAATTGGATTCAGCAAGTCCAATATTTTTGGCTCTATAACCCCGTTATCATGAACTTCTGGCAACATTACATAGGGATCTTAAGGCCGTATGTCTGCCAATTGCAAGAGAGAATCCATCTCCTTGCCTCCCCAGTTGAAATGACCCAATATGCTGATGAATTTATTGAAACTATCTCTGTGATCCCACCCCCTGCAGCGAGGCCCCCTGGGTCGGGAGTGGGCTCATTGTGGTTTGTTATCAGGATCATTCTCACTGTTGTGTTACACCAACAATTCATCATTTCCCAATGCCTAGCTCCATATAACGTCGTTTGGTTGGCAATGCTTCTGGCATTCTGGCTTGCCTTTTGGGTGCTTACGCATCCCAACTGGCAGGTCAGTCTAAACTTCTTCTGCTGTTTCCATGACATAATCAACCAACCATTATTTCCAGCCACTTCCGCCTTGTTCTTCAAACTGGGCGCTGCTGTGGTTACCCTTTACCAAATGAATGTGCAATCAGTAGCTTGCTGTTTATTGTTTGTTTGGTCACTTTCTGATTTTGGGAGAAATATACGCTATACCTTGTGAATCTTCTTCAGTCCACCCAAGCTGCGTGGATGGTGGCTTCTCCTCCTTCCACTAGCCTGGAAGGAAGCGTGAGTATACCTTCCTGGGAGATCGCCAATCAAGTTCTCGATGCACTTGCCGAGGTGTAAATGTGTACCACTATCGCGCTTAACAACGCTTCCACGTTTTTCATGCCCAACAAGGGCTTGTGTTGTTAGACACTGTGGATGAGGATGCCCGCCGTTGGGTAAGAGGCCTTTCGCGCTCTTCCTCACAAGCAGGAGACCCCACCCCACTGGTGGCTGTCATGTCAGCTGCCCTGAAACCCCTTGTGTCACAATTGGACCACCTATTTAGACTGATCTATGCCACAGCCAAGGCTCCTAGCCTGGGTTCTTTGATCTCTACCTTCCATGAACTGGCCCCTGCGTTGGGTCTCTCTATTGATATGCTTCAGGCAGTCTTTAGATCAGGCTTGGACTTGGGCTCTTCTCATCATGAGGGCTGGTCCACCGCCCAAGGATCAGTAGATCGAATATGTGCCACCGCGACCTCCATTAATGCCTTCCTCCGCCACATTACCCATTATCAAAAGGGGAATTTTATGATCAGGTTACCAAAGAAAATTCAGATGATGC
>JAKSZP010004898.1:0-18580 GCA_022478985.1 Massospora cicadina
AAACATCTGACAAGCGTAAGTCTTCAGTCACTCTGGAGATCCTTTGTCCGCCATTTCTTTGGTTTGTGCTTGGGTCAGCACATTTACTACCTCAACTGGCTATTGGTAGAGGAATGTATCATTATACAGGGAGGCTTCTGCTGCAATTAATACAGTAGATTCGGGTGAGACAATTGAATTTTAGATAGTGGAAGTAGAGAGTCCCGGATCTACTCCACTTTGACTTTTCCCTAATAACATTAATCATGCTGTATGGGAGGGATCCATCAATTGGGGCACCATCGCCACATGTGCCCGGGGCAACCACAAGTAAAACAATGTACCCCATAGGACTACATCTGTGCTGAATATAAGTTGGCCCACTTGGAAGGTTGTTCTGAGGAGGATTGGTGTAACTGGGCCCACATCAGTAGAATGACTGCTGCCAATCAGCGTATTTAGGGCCAAAGTGGTAGTTGGCCTGGTGTCAATTGGTGGTTATGGAATGGACACTGGACTGCGGTGAGTAACTTGATAGAGCCAGCACTGACCAGTTGATTCCCCCCCACAAGATTAGGGTTGACAACAGCGACCATGTGAGTCTGTTTGATTTTGGGTGGAGGGAAAGTAACAGCTAAGTGATGTACAAACTGAACAAGTTTAAGAAGAGGTACTTTGTTATCAACAACGGGGCCATGACATTGTAAAGTTTGGATTTGGCTTCACCACCGAGGCCATTGCAATGCACACATTAACTTCATATAAAATCCCTGCCCCAATCAACACGTGAGCATCCATCATAAATTTCTCAGCAAATGCGGTGAGGGTCTCATTTCGCTAAAATCTGATGGTCAAGAACTCAGCTTTCTGCTGTGACTTCTTTGCAGTTCCACCGAACAATCGCAGCACTGTCTCCTTAATATCTTGGTATGAAATGGAACTGTCTGAAAGTTAACAAATGGTTTGATCAGCAGTCCCAACATTTAAGAGAAGATCAATAGTTTCACCCTCCACCAATCTGAAGTTCCTTCAGTTGCAAACTCAAATTGTTGAAAGAACTCATGAATATCTCCTTTGCGATCAAATGGCAGCAGCTTATCACTGTAAACCTCCTGAAGCAACTTATCTTGTTTTTTGAGCACAGTATCTAATGCAAGTTTCAGCTCTTCATATGCAACGGGCCCAGCGTGTCATGCAAATTCTTTATCAAAGCAACCTGGATGCAACATGGCCGGCGACTGAGTTTTCAACATATTGTTATTGATTAATGGGCCCCCTGTAGTGAGCACCACTGTAAAATTTTGGTAATCCCCTATATATCTGCTGAAGGGTTTATTGCACAGGGTTACGCCCACTGAACAATTGGAACGGACAATATGACAATTGCCAGTTCCTTGGAACACTTTTAGACAAATAACTTATAATAAAAATGGGAGCAATTTCCCCCTAAAACACTTTTTATTTTTATGTAATAACTCAGAAGATCTCTTCTAGTCTGCTCTCTATTTTCTTCCTTCTTCTTTTCTCTCTAAAAAACCTCCTCATGTCAATCCCCTCATTTTGCTGATATCCTAGCAACCCCAGTCAGTACTGACTCTTTTGCTTAGTTTATTCATTCCACCATATTCTCATTGGCTTCAGCTTGTTGTTCTTCAATTATTTATTGCCCTGATTTGAGGCAATCTAAATTATCTTTCGTCAAATGTTGACACACCTTATCACCCTATTTTGAAGGCAATCTGATACAACACATTATAACCCATTATCATCTCATCCTAAGGCAATTGAATACTTATAGCTCTGAAACATCCTCGGCAGATTCTGTCCATTAATCTTCAGCATATTCCTCCAATTATTCGCTGGTCATAATTGTGGCTTGTCATCCAGTCATATAGATTCGCAACAACCAAGCTTTGACCGTCAGTGTCCAAACAGTTCATCACTGTCAAAGCTTTTTTTTGATTGTCATACCCAAACATTGTCATGATAAACAATTGGAAGAATGCAAGGGTGTTATCCTGATAGAGCATGGGTAATTTTTTGCAGCTCTAAATTACTATGAAGTTTCTCTAGTTGCAACTCTTGGTTTGGCTACTCAACTGACTTGAAGTGTGATTTAGGGGGTCATCTACAAAATGGCTGCAAATGCAGTCAGCATATTTCTAGGAATATTCAACTTCCCAACTGGAGTTCTTGGGGTCCTTTCTTCGGCGTCAGTTGCTGCATAGGGCTCACATGCACATTTATGAGTCTTCAACTCTTTGACTTGCTTCACTATACACTCTATATCTGAGCTGAGTGAATGCAATTAAACGAGATCCACTTCACTCTCAGAAGGCTAAGAATAAAACTTCTTGAACTAGATCCCCTTCTTTCTTCTTTAATGATGTTACTTTACCTTTTAACTCATTGCTGAAATTGGAGACATGCTTGACTCCTTAATTAAACTTGGTGACTCTCCCCTCCAAGGCAGCAAATTCTCAATGATTGGCAGAATTCAAGGCATTCTTATTGATGGTTGCCAATTCTGTCCAGAGTTTTCTTGACTTGTTATTGTATGACATCTTATACTGGTATATCCTACTCAATTACCCCCTGTGTTGAGCACCAATTGTTAAAAATGGGGATTTGGTTTTATTCCTCATGAGTACCAAATGTTAGATTCCTGGGTTCTTCAAGGATTGATAACTCCCAACTTTTAACTGCAATTGTTCTATATGTGTTTGATTTGATTGTCTGATAGTAATTATATTTGATTAATTGTATGACGACTATTATACTTAATGGAATAGATAAGCCCATAATGGTCCAGTTATAGACCTGAAATACTCTAGTGTCGACTATAGGGACTTCTTCCCTTATCCGCCTAACTTGATCCACTATCAGATTCAGAAGTTTACGACCTTTCTTCTCGTTATACTGAGTCTGTGGAGATCCATTATAAGTTCAGCTTCTCTTCTAAGAATCATTGATCTTTACTTGTTATACAACAAAAGAATTCCAAATATTGTATACAACAACAATAAATTACTGAAGATGAATAGAACTTAAAACAATATGTATCTTGGTAATCTCTATCAGAATTTATCTCCTTTATCAATGTTACTTATCAGGGAATTTATAGAGGGAATTCGGCGCCCAACTCCTCAGTTGGTGCCTCATCCATGAAATGGCAGCCGTTGCTGTTGAACTTGTCTTTGACGTCTCACCAGCGATGGTCATTTCCATCTAGTTAGGATTCCTTAATCAGACATCCTTGAGAACTAAAACATAAAGATCCAGAGAACGTGTCCACTAAAATGTCCCACTTGATCCAGCAAACCAACCATATTTGGTGAGCGATTTGCTTAAGTAATGGGGCTCTTTACCCATTATGGCAGGTAGCAAACTAAATGAACAATTTAATAGCTGTAGGTGGCATCATTTACTTGCAACTGCATATTAATTTCCAATTGGTCAGTATTGAAACCTGACCAATACCAATTGGTACACCTGATAGTGAATCAATGACCAACTATCAGATAACCCCATTTTGTTGGCAACTCTGCCGACGTGATCTTAAGCATTCATTCAGATTACCCCTGATGAATCCAAACCTGGCAAATTACCTAAAATCCTGCGAACATTATTTACCTGAATTAGGGTCAACCAATACGAATTCACTCGCCAGAGGGAATTATCCCTAGAAAACCACAGATAATCTAGGAGGCTGGAAAGTGGGCAAAAATTTCAACATACATCACAGCAAATTGGTTGTGGGACTACAAGTTAAGAGTCTGCCTCATCCACAGCTTCAGGTCATCACACATTGACATTGCCGCTGTCCAGAAGCCCTTTATTCTCCACCACAAATCTGATTCATGAAATGGACAGTTTAGAGGCATTTCCTTCTGGAATAACATATCGCCCTTATTATACTAGCCTCTAGGTTTAACTCACTTATTTTCCCAACATTTAGGTGGACATCTCATTCTGGACAAACTCACCACTTCAGACTCTTCTTTCTTTGCAACTAGTATTAACATAATAAAGGCCAAGGACAAAATTTTTCCCAGAAAAGTTTTCCCCACTTAATCTCCCATGCAAGGCACTAACCATGGGGTTTTACGCCATATAAGTTGTGTCTTAAACTTTTCCCCTCATGGCGATGGAGCATTCTGAATTTAATCAGCTCCAGGACTTCCTTCATTCTAGTGGCTTCACTCATGAGCTTACCCCTTCGCATATATCTTTAGTTGTATAACTAGAATCCATTATGATAAGAATGCCTTTTGTCTTTATTGTGGTTTGATATTGCACTGATTGGCCTACTTTTTGGCCGCATTTTTGCTCATATAAACTGCAACAACAACCTGAGCAATCGCAGGTTACTTACTGCTGTCATTAAGCCACACTCAAACTATTGTGCATATTTTGGCAAAGGGTCACCCCAGCACTTCTCAATAACCCTTTTAAAAGATTAAGTTTTAAAGACCATTCTAGATACCCTCACCTCCCCAATACTCCAAATGCTGACACCAACTCTAGATAGGCGGTGACTAAGGTGAGAACCAACCTCGTCATCTATAACTACATGAAAGCTTAGATAACCACAGCACCCTAAAGTCAAATGGACTGAATCCAGAATCAGGCACCTAGAACGGAATTTTTAGCCATCTCCCTTTCCCCTCTGGTAGGATGACTGGTAGTCTGTACAAGAGGCCTTCCACTTAAACTCACCCTAAAAGAAAAATGGGCAGCAACTTCACGTTATCACAATACTATGCACAATGGGAACGTTCCACTCACCTCTATATAAAAACAAAAACCCAGTTAACGGCACAAAAGATCACAGTCCTCAAGATTGGAAACGACACCATTTATAAGGAGGTGATTGCCCAAGAGGTTCACCACTTTTACTCATGTCTTTTACAATTCAAACATTTGAACCTGTAAGATGTCCAGGAATTCTTGGGGTGAACTCTGGAACTAAATACCACCACCTGGCTGATATAGCCCAATTGGCGCCATTTTCCAATCATGAGGTCATGAAAATCCTTTTCCAGCCCCCATGGCCTAAAACCCTGATCTTGATGGTATAACCTTCGAGGTGTACTTTCTGGAACCTGCACTAATAGCAAAAACCTTATTAGACCTTTTTGATACCCTCATTTCTGGAAAGGTTCTATACAGCTCTAGAGGCTCCATAACGATACTCAAACATAAGAAGTCATACCACTAGAATCTTCCAACTGGAGACCTATAGAGCTGATCAACATGAACCAAAATTTCTTACAAAGCTAATTGCCAACCGCATTACCAAATGGATTTCATGTCACCTGAATTCCTCCCAACATGGCTTTATTCAAGGGAAGTCACTATAAGATAACTATTTTGACCTCCACTTGACTTGACCACTATCATACATAGGGAAAATGGATTCATGGCTCTCCTGTATAAGTTTAGGGCATACTGATTGGCTGACTTGATAATACATCAACGCTTCCTCCCCTGCTTCTAACTCCCCTTCATGTCTAGGCGATGGATATTGGTAGCTATAACCAAATCCAACCCTGTCACCTTGGCTCCAACATGCTTTACAGTAACAGTTCCAATCAGACAAAAATTAAAGGCAATGGGACCTCCTGAGCCCTATCCTATTTAGTTTTACTCTTGATAACCTCCCAGCCTCCTTACAAGACGAGCTGACACGAATCCTAGTCTCAGGGAATTCCTCACTTGCACGATGGCTTTTGCAGATGAACTTCCATTGCATTTGGATGCTTAAGTATGTCACCCTTACTGCTGTGATTCTTGATATTTAACAAAGGCGTCCAACGCCAAGGGAAACACCTCCAAGACATGAGTACATGTTAGCTCCCTCACCTTCCCCCACTGTCTTGTCTTGCACCCACGTGTGGCACCATTCACCACCTGAGCATCCTCATTAATACTAGGGAGTTGTGATTGAGGACATTGTGGGCTTGATCCTTAAGGCATTTGACTTCTAGGATTTCCAGATATAACTGGAGTAAAATTACCCCCAAGTAAGGTCTTTGAAGGACAACGTGTTCCTATTGTCAAAGGTCTAGTTCCTCACCCAAATCTTCCCCTTCACAAACTCCTCCTATATGAGGATTAGTATGCTACTCCTCCATTGGATCTGAAGCCTAAAATAATTCGCATAAAGCACTGATTACTATCACCCAACCATGAAGAGAAGAGGCCTAGGACTATTGGATACATGGTCTATGCCACGTCAATTTATCTCTATTACTATGGCGATTGATAATGTCATGGATCATGAGAACATCTCTGATGTGAATTACTTACAAAGGAGGAGGTACAAAATGCAAAGTTATTATGTTGGCTGCATTGCTTGATATAAAATCCATCTTTGACTAACGCTGTGTAAGGGCCATAATGCACTAGATGGTATCACGGATGAAACTAATATCTTAAAATGTAGGTTAGTGGTATTAGCAGTACGCGAGCTCAAGTGTCAATGAGAATGGGCCGTTATGTTTAATCTCAATATGCGTCTTTAAAAAGTACACTAGATAGTGTGCTACCAACCCCAAAAATATTCAATTTCAGTATAAACACAAGTTTGGGTATATTTGAGCTACAGCACTCTATAATGGTAGTTTAATTTTAGTAATTAAATTAGCTTAGTGCTAAGATAAAATGCTACTATCCCATCCCCCAAATGTACATAAAATTGGTTTTTCAGACAGCTAAAAACTTAGTCTACTTTGCTTTAAACTCTGATTAAATTTAATATTTGACGAGCTTCAGATTTGGCCTAGTTGTGGAACTCTTTGAAGGGGTATCCAAAAATATATAGATCAATTAAGCTGTCAAAATTGAATGCTGACCTGGCTCTTCCTTTAGTAGAATTTTGGACGCTTTTAATTGTTTTTCTTCAAGGCCTAAACTATGACTACCAACCTTTAATGAACCCCTTTAGAAGTTTAAATAAGCCATTGATCTGCCGTGCAATTTGATGGTCTTTGCGGCACAGTTGATATAGCACCTTTGTCATCTGGGTGTGGGCACAGTTCATTGTGGCTTATTATCTCTTTTAATAATAAATTTACTTCTGATTTGAATTTAGCCCCACATCACCTCTTTTGGAATCTAGGAGTTACAGTCACTCTAATTAAATCTTAAACATGGTCCCTGTCAGAATTTGTAATAGCGTATATAAACCTGTCAAATCTAAAGTGGTGAACATTTCAAATGCCCTCCTCTGGAATTAATCCTTGATGAAACAATTGATCTGACGCCCAATAAACCAACACCCACAAGTGGGCAAGAAAAAGTTAAAGGAAACCAGTAATCTCTAAAAGGTATAATCAAACTGACTCACAATTGATGACCAGGGGAAAACATTATCCTGAATCTTGATACTCAATCAAGAAGCTTTAGGACAATAGGGGTACAACGATCTGGACGTCAATGTAAAAGGATGACCACTGCTTGACCCTCCTAGTGTAGAGAAGGTGAGCTCCAGATTGAGAAGGATCAAGGAGCTCACTACGTCACAAGACACACTCATCTTATAGACAGTGAGTGTTTTTTACTTGATAGAGGAGTTACAAATTCTATCCTATATATTTATTAGCATTAGTTTACAACTTTGTAGTCTCATGACAAAATTTTATAGCAGTTGTGACCACAGATAGTTGCTAATTCAAGACCCTACTAAGTGTGAAAGTTCTTATTAATTGCTCTTCAGGTTCCATTCTGACACAAAACGCCATCCCAGTTGAAGCTATAATCCAAACAGAACACCTTTAGGAAACCAAAAAAGTTGAATATCTGGCTCTACTAAAATGTGAAGTCAAGAGTTCTAACGCCAAAGGGGTGTCCACCCTACCAAGCTGTGTTAACACCTATGGGTTTCTCTTAAAACCATCTTCTCTTGGAGTGGCTTACAAAACACACAGGCCATCGTCATTACCCTCCTCACACTCTATTGGAACCAGGCTCTCACAGCCCTGAAGCAAGTTGGGGTGCAGTTTAATCATGCATTACCTTAAAGAAGAGATGGCCCTGACCTCATCCCACATCACCACGCAATTAATACATTTTGGCAAGTTGTTATGGCCTGACTAAACTTCTAGGACCGATATCCTACTTATCAAGAACTCTTAAGCTACTTCCTCTTCAAGAATTGACCTCATAAGGATCTGGCATGATGTAACCCATCCCATCCTATCAACAAAGATGTTCAAAACCTTATGTTGAGTACCTTACTGCTCATATAGGACAGGGAGTTTACTGGATTTACCTTCCGATAATGGAGCTGCCCCCACTTTGTGCAAATTATAGACTCCCACTTTCACCACTTTTTCACCTGTATAAATATCACTGCATTCTGGACTAAGATTATGTTTGATAACCCACCTTTTGGGATATACTGTGGAAAGTTACCTTAAAGATGTAAGAAAGAACCAAAGGCACCTGTGAAACCCTTGGATCAACTAGGTGACTTGGTCCATGTTGTTGATAATCAATGGGTCACATCTCTGAACTCCAAAGATCACCCTATTGTACCCCCCTTTCCTGCATCTTTCCTTGTGGAAAAGATCAAGGAGATTGTAAGGAGAGTTTCTATAACTCTCCTGTTCCCAGCGTGGTAGTGATTGGTGCACAGGGCCAAGGCCAAGGAACTAGCCATTAGTGCAAAAGTTATTAGAGCACAGAAGAGGGTGCTGGAACCATAAAAACTTAATCAGAGAAAATTGATTTTTATAAGAAAAAATTCCCCAAAAGCGACGCGGTGCACAAGGGAAAAGGGTTTAAGCGACCCATGTTGGAGGGAAACTGGGCGAACCAACGGTGCACTAGTAGGAAGCCTGATTGTATTTAAAATGGCAAGGTTAATGGAGCGTAAGACCTCCTCAAAGAGGTTCATGCATAAGATCATCTGAAATAACATAAGTAAAACGTAAAATTGGAAATTTTATTGGGGGAAGTCGACCAACAAGGAATGTTGGTCAAGGAAAACATATTTAAACTTTGTCAGGGAAATTTGGGGTCTACCAAAGCAGTCCCAAGCATTAATTCACCAATAGGAAAACCCTACCATCCAAATTGGTAGAATACACTGAAACCAACTTCACTCAAGTAATTAATTGAAGTTGGATATGACTTAAGTGAATAGTTTTGTAAATGAAAGGGGTTTCAAACCCCTGTTCCTCAATCAACTGAATTGACCAATCATTGTTAACTGAATAGACCAATTTTATTGCCTGGGCTGATGTAAGGGGCTGAGCGTAGGCACCTCACTAGTAAAAACCTGGAAATACTTGGCTTGCACCCAGAGTTGATCTACTGTGTGCTTGAGGTCAGGGAGGGCCTGAAGCTTTACCTTCTGGGCCTCCTGCCGCCCAGCCTTATCCTTGGGGTTGGTGCCCACTATCATGTCATTTATCATGACGGAGTCTGTAATGAGGTAGTTCATCTCAGAGGCTACCAGAAGGACTATCAGACTAATCTTACTCCCTCCCTGTCATTCCCACCCCAACTGGAACTAAAAAAATTTAGCCTCAAAAATTAAGAAAAACCTTGAAAAGTTAAAAAAACTGGTTTGGGTCACAAAAAATGGGATAACAGATCTTGGGTTACTGACCTGAGTTAATAATTTGTCCCCCAATCTTTTTATATATCTTGACCGCCAAGATAGACTCCCTTGAAAGCCAGGCACTATGGACACAAAACACGAAAATTTGTCTCAAGGTTAAACCAATCAAAGCATACCTGCCGCTATTCCAAAATTACCATTTTCAGAGCTTCTACGACCATGTACTTAAGATATATGACAATTTCCTCAACCTCATTCTGCTCTTTGCAATTCCAACCCAATGGATCAACAAAGAGAGTGCATCAGGTTTTTAGCTAAAAGTCCTTCCCCAATAACCTCCACCACCTCTAAGTACAAAAGACAACTGCCCCTCCTGGGTTGTTCGTTGGTTCTTTCTATACTTTACTTTATATTAGAGATCTATTTTTCTTAACTTCACTGCACAAACTCCGCCAGCTTACTAACTACTAACATTTTCTATTAAAATCCCACTACCACGCTGCCATCTTCATCAAGGTCCCAAAAATTATTGAGTAAGCACACAGATCCATCAATCCAGTGGCATACCAAACACTAGCAGAGACCATCAAAAGTTATGCGCCCAATTTGGTTTTTGAATCCTCAATAACAAAAGGACACTTCAGTCCATCAGATATAATCCGCCAAACCACCACTGGCTCATTGCAAATTGGACAACCAAGCACTTCACAACTTCTTATGCAGGAAGCCTTTTTATATATCTGAATTGTTTTACTGACCCACCACTGGTTCAGCGCAATCTGAACAAGAAAAAGAAATTCCACCCCAATGATTTTGATATGAAGTTTTTAGGTGAGTCGCTCCCGTCCTCAAAACTAGAAAAATATCCAAGTCACAAAATCATCCAGAGCATTGATACATAATGCAATCTGCTACAACAATAATAAGTAATTTAATCCGCCACTCTAACATATTCTCCAACTTCAAGCAGAAGTCAATACTCCCACCAACCTTAAGATAATCCACAGTTTCACCAGGTGTTTAAGTTATATTAATTCAACTTTATTTATGAACCCAATCTCTATTTTTGTATCATCAAAGCAAATTGAACCTAGTAATCTTTACATGTACAAAAAAACAGATGAATTTAGGACAAATACCAAAAGCCAGAAACCGCCAACCCATGAGAAGTGGTCATCCTCCCTGCCTCCCCTACCTTTGGGGGGTTAAACCAGCAGCAAGCGGTTAAATCCATTATGGCCATTTGTTTTTTATGAGAGCCTTTGGTAAATTATCCAACTTTTACTACCCTCACAGGAAACATAGGGCGTCCTCCTATAAGTCATTAAGGCTGCTATGCAGGTGGCATCATGGACCTTCCAATAGGTTGGCACACACCCATGTTGGAAGCCCAGTATCATTATAATAGAAAAATCCATTACATTTGGTTTTTGAACTCCTATAAGCTCAACCATGATACAGACAATCAATCTAAGAACCGATGTTTGAAAGGACTCTAGCTGGGTGCCACCAACTCCTATGATTTCTAGACTATGCCATGGACATATGGACAATCCACAACTCCTTCCTAGATTTAGCTTCTGACTTGTAGGTGTGGATCATGATGCACATGATCTTAGACTTTCAGGTACATTTAAAAATGGCCCTGAAAATATACACTACATTGTCACACATTTCTAGCTTGGTATATCACTGCATCATGGCTCTGGCATCTAACCCCCTTTAGCAAAGTGTCCCCTTACTCACTACTTCACAGGTTATGGTTGGCAAGTTTTATTATATCTCTACTGTATAGCATGACTACGCAGTAAAGCTCTTGATCTTTAGTATAGTAAGGCTTTGCTAAAGTCTACACAAATATTACAAGATTTGATAAGTAATGCAAACCTTTATTCATAGCAGGTGGATAGTATTTATAGTCGAATCACTTCATTCAAGATGCAGTAGTGCCCTCATGATAAGGATCATGAATTATTGTACAAGGCATCGTGCATAGGGATTGATAATTTAATAAAAGGTCAAAATGGGAGGTCACAGGGTCAACTTTTATAAGATCCATTTTAGAAAAAAATTGTTAACGTTTTTAAAATTATGTTACATTTACAAGTCAAAAACTAAGAAATCAAGGCAATAAATTATCCAACACAACCCCCCTTGACTTGATTCACCATCAGATCTTTCATGGGAGGTTTATCAGATTTGTAATAAAGTCAAGAAACGTTCCATGAACACAATTGACTGTTCATCCATTTAAATGGCTCCAAATAGTGTATGTTTCAGCAGCGACTTGGTCAAGTACGTTGTATGGCCCTTTTTATAGAGTAGCCAAGAGTGCGTCCTGCCAAATCTATAAGTATCACAGTAAGCAACTTGATTACTGAATGCAAAAATCACCAAATTGAATTGAAGTAACTCTTCTTTATCCTTCTTATTGATTCTTCAGTTAGGGCTACCCCATAACCTTGGTCTAAATCTTAATGAGGGATTCTACCAGTCAGTAAAAATATTTGGATGACCTAATTTCATCCTCAATGGTAACAATGGAATGTAATAAGGGTGGTAGCACATACTTTCAGCTGTATAAAAGCTGGAAGGGTGAATGCCCTATACCGCTTTGGCAGCTAATATTATATGCAAGAGCAGTTGAGTCCGCCTATATGTTAAATTAAATAGAGAATTGCTGGCAAACTTCTGAAAGTTTGTGCTTGTATGATTGGCGCGTTCCACCATCCTGTTGGTCCTGGGATGATATGGGATAGTAAGAGCTCCACAGATCCCCATTAGCTTATTTAACTTGGGAACAACTTGTGAGAAAAATAGTGACATTGTCCATAATGATAACTTGAAGACAATCATTGCCTTCTATTAATTGCTACTTTATTAACTTTGCAGTGAATATTGCTCTACGATCCCTGAAGGGCTGAGCCTCAACATACTTAGTGAGATAATCAATGGCTACTATGATGTATTTTAAGTTCAGGACATTTTTCAGGAAAGGTCCTAATACAACAATAGACACTGTGCGCCAGGACCAACTAGGCTTGACTGATGGTAAGTAGTCATGGGCTTATAGGGCTGCTGTGCCTGATATTTATGGAACTTCGCAAATTAATATTGAATTTAAAAACTTTAGAATTACCAATAAAATCCTTGTTAGATTAGCTTTAAGATCTTCAATAAGCCCCATACAGCGTGATGAGCTTTCTTGATTATCTCTGGGTGGGAAGAAGGTGGGTCTAGAGCCTCTGGTCAGTCCCCACAATCTTTTATGGTTGTTCATCCTGAATCTTAGTGACCTTCATGAGCCAGTATGGGGTGCGTCAAATCGCAGATTTCACATCAGCATGATTTTTGCTTTCATCTTTTTAAAAGTTGATCCGCAAAGGGGGTGAGAGCTACTACAACAGGCATTCACAAAAGCCCATCGGCATTATGATGGGTACGCCCTGGGTGATGAACTATCTCATAGTCATAGGCCTGTAGTTTCAAGACTCATTGTGCTAAACAACCCACAGGCTCCTTGAGACTATATACCCATTGCAAGGAAGCATGGTAGGAGACAAAATATAAACCAGGTCCCAAGTATGTAGACTTGGAACTGTTTACAAGTATATATAACAGCTAAGCATTTTTGCCCAATTGTCATGTAGTTTGCTTGTGCTTATCCAGAACGTGGCTGCAGAAAGCTACCGGGTGCTCCTCTCCATCATCCCCTATCTGGGAAAGTATAGCTCTTATAGCCATTAAGACGCATAAGACTGCACTATAAAGGATGATCAAAGTTAGGGTATCTAAGAATGGGGCTTTAGTTCGCTTTTATCATATGGTGAAGGAGTCTTTGCATTCTTGTGATCAATGGAAGGTAACTCCCCATTGAAGTAAATGGAATATGGGCTCAGCGGGTTGTGCAAATCCCAGTATGAATTGGCAGTAATTCTAACCAATTTGAGAATTAAATTAGATATCTTGCTTACTATCAAGCTCTATCATTTGATTGATGGCCTTGAGCTTCTGGGGTTGTGGCCATATTCCTTAAGTGTCGCTTATGTGTCTCATATATTCCATTTAGGACTTAGATAGCTGGAACTTTCCAGGCTTAATATTTAACTGAGCTCAGGACAATCTTTTAAAGACCTCTTACAAATGCGCTAAATGTTGGGTAGATGTTTAGACAACACAATTATATCATCAAGGTAGATTAAAACGCAACTTACCTTTAAATCTCTTATAATAGTGTCCATTGCCCTCAGGAAGGTGGCTGACGCATTGCAAAATCCATGTGGACTTTGAATTGGTTATACAACTTTTGAGAGATAATAATCACACCTCTTTATTGGTCCTCAGGAGGCAGATCAAGTTTTCCAGTATCCGCTTGTTGTAATTTTTTGACCAACCAGCTGGGATATGTTGTTTTCGTTTTTATATCATATTATAACTAATAAGTAATGGGAGATTTGATCAGTTCATAGCAACTAATTTATCCTGTGGCCCATGCATTAATGAGCAGTGCCCTAACTTATCAAATTACTATTAATTAATCATTAAATTCCCACCGGCGCATCTCTCCTTTTTTTAGCACTAGGTAGCCCCAACTTAGAGGGGGGATACACTGATCTTTATTTAATCACGCCTGAGCTTCTAAAAGCTCAAGGCGAAGGCAAGGGTAAACAGAGGTGTCGAGAAAGGGTGAGGAAAGCTTTGCCAGAGCCAGGTGTCAGCTTGAAATGCCCTATAGGCCCATGGCGAAATGGTAATTACTCTCAGAGCCATTTCAAAATGAACCTGAAATTGGGTGATCATACGTGGCAGCGTCCACAGAATGGAGTCAAAGCGGTGCAAAGATATATAATATGAATAGTCCATATCACTAAGCCAAATGCCAAGACCCTTAAAGATTGGGACAATTGGAGAGTGAAAGGTTGAACATGAAGTCTTGAACTGGGTGCGCTACCCGGGGTTCTGCTCACAGGATTTACAGACCTTGCTCCAAAAGGGGCTATGATGGGGCAAGTAAAGAAGTGGCGGAAGTGAGTGTCTGTCAGCTCTGCACATCGTGGGCAACTTTTGTGCTGTAAGGTGGGAACAGTTTGATCCCCTGCCCTTTATGAGCAGTTAAAACATGCCACAGATTATTTTACATTTTTACTTAGAGAACAGGATGGGTAACTTCCTTCCAGAGCGCCTTGAAATCACATTCCACGGTGGGGGTAAAAGTTCAAGGAGACGAGGCCACATTGGGGTCTGTCCAAAGGGTGAAGGTGGGAGATAACAATCCTCTTATTGTGGAACTGGTGTGATTCCAGGTGCTGATCCCAGGGCCACTCATTTTATAAGGGAAGGCGTAGTACACCTGTACTCCTGCCCTATTAAGTGCAAGGAGATCCCGATTCCAGTAAAAACATGATGTGGGTTTGAGGCGGTGGCCTGGATTGTTTGTTAGCCGCTCTCCCAAAACTGTTGGTGAGGTCCATGGGATCCCTAGAGAGGCCGCTAAACCCTGGCGTAAGGCTGGCGCCCATTGTGGCATTGGAGTCATATCCCAACAAACGATGGGCTTAGGGAACCCCTTCAGTATTGAAATGGCATGAGACCTATTGTCCAAAAGACCCAGACCCCCTTCACTGCGGGGTGAAATATTGTGGTCAGAGCTGTGGGTGGGTGGTTGGATACCCATATGTAACAGCGAAGTATCACAATCACCTCGTGTAGAAACTGTCCGTAAAGGGGTAGAAATGAGCGAGGAACCATAGCTTTATTAGAAGAAAAACATTTGCCATCAGGGAGCGACCCTAGGGAGTGATACACCAGCGGCTCCAGCTAGCTACAAAAAAGTTCATTGTATTGAGCAAGCAATCCTCATTATTCTTGATTGAAACCCCTTGTGGTATGGTGAGGGCACCTAGGCGCCAAAAGGTGTCCCAGGTAGGTTCCAAACCAAAAGGAGGAGGAAACGAAGGGGTAACAACTTGCACTATAATGGTTTTAGAAGTGTTGACTCTTGCATTGGACGCCTTGGAGTAGCGATCTAAGGCCTCCTGGCCAGATCTAGGTCCTTTTTACATTCAACTGCCACTGCTGTGTCATCAGAAAAGGATATGGCACGGGTAAGGGGGTTTCCTGGGAACCTGAATACCCTTCAGCTGTTCCTGGAGTAAGGCCAGAAGAAGTTCCAAAGTTATGTTGAACAACATTGGGCTTAGTGGATCTCCTTGATGGAGAACCTGCTCAAATCATAAGCGCTGCTGTAAAGCCTGTTGAGGACAGTACCATAGTGTAAAGCTGGGCATAAAGCGCTGATAGTAATGTCTTAACTTGTGGTGGGATGCGGAGGCAGATTAGGGAGGCGTCCAGATACTTTTCAATTTACTCTATCATATGCCTTTTACACATCAAGAAGCGCCACAAAACCATGCGTTTGAGACGAGATAGCTGATAGGGTTGCCAGAAGTTCATTGTAATTTTTTCCAAAGCGTTCTCCCTGGGATAAAGCCATATTGAGCTGGGTGAGGAGTGGTGCTGCCTACTTAGTCATGCGGTTTGCTAGAGGCTTAGCAAATAGTTTGTGGTCCATGTTCAATAGTGATATTGGTCACCAGGTTGCGAGGTCCTCTTGGCTCACTTTCTTATGGATAAGGGCATAATTGAGCCTCTTGAGCAAGGAAGTACGCCCCATTATTTCAAAAGGGTCGAGAAGAGGGGCTGAAGGGCCTTTTTAACTGTGACGTGATCCACTAGATACATCTCAAATGGGATACCATCTGGGCTTAGGCCTTCAGGAGTGGGCTGTGGAGTGAAATATCCATTACTTCTTGATGTGCGATTGTTTCAAGAAGTACTTCATCTGCTGAAAAATAATCAGTGGTTCCAGAGCCCTCCAATAAATTCATGAACATCTGATGGGCTTACCCAGGAAGCCTTGAAGAGGGCTGAATGTAATGGTGGATCTCGCTGGTGATTTCCTGCTTTTTTGCGGTTACAGTGGTCCCCATCCTCAGGTTTGCAATCTCTGATCTTGAGTGGGCTTTCCGCTTCTGGTAAAAGAAACGGGTGGCAATTTCTACTGGGTGTAGTAACATGACGATGTGAAGTTTGCTGCCCGTTCTTCTTGTTCAGTAAGTTCCTGCTGGTATGTCTCTTGGGAAATTCCCACACCTCCAACCATTAAGAGAAAGGCACCAGTCGACAATTCCTTTCAAGCTGTTTTATTCTAGCTTCAAGACGTCTGACTTTAGCCTGGGCCTCTGTCATCCAAGCCTTAGCACAATGTAAAAATTTACTGATTTTGGTTATCATTGGTAAACAACCCCAATAAACTTATTACTGCACAGGTTCAGTTTCTTTTGCACTTCATCAGCGTTGTATAGTATATTATATTATTGGTTGATAATAGTAAGATGACTATTATCTGTAGTTGAGTTAAATTCTTATGTCTCAGCCCAGCACTCGGCCAGTATTCCCACTTTAAATACTTGAGATGTCACGATATAGGGATTTTTTCCCTCATTCTGTCCAACCAGATCTTCTGAGATTCCCTGGTCACAGTCTCTTTGGTCCAAAACACAGTCAACAGCAATCCCCAATTGTTTCTCCTTCTTCTCTAGATCCCCACTCAGATCTTTACTCTTTTCCTTAAGAGTCTCCCAACTATTGCACACAGCAATAATTTCCTTGAGAAGAATAGCACAATTGAAAGCTGATAGTAGTTTACTACTTAAACTATATATCAGATGAATACTATAGAACTATATATCTAATTGTTCTGGTAAATACTGTTTTTGTAAATGCTGTTTTAACTCTGGGCTTTTTATTATGAGTGAATTCTAGGGAATTTTAGTGGGGATTCAGTCGTCTAACCCTTGGTTGACACCTCTTCAATGAAACGGCAGCCGTTGCTGTTGAATCACCCATCCTTGTCTCAGCAGCGATGGTCTTCCCCATCCTGGCTAGGATTCCGTCATTGGACATCTTCGAGACCTAAACAGAAAGAGTCAGAAAACGTGTCCCTAACGTTTTCCTCTTGATCCAAGTGAACTAACCATATTTGGCTAATGACCTGCTCAAATAATGGGACTTGTTACCCATTAAGGCAGTTCATGAACCAACTGAGCAATTCACTAGTTGCAGGTGGCATCACTCACCTCACAACTTTCTAATCATTCCTAAATATTCAGTGATGAAACCCGACTAATCCCAATTGGTACACCTGATAGTCAATAAATATCAGATGTCCCCATTTCATCGGCAACTCCACCTGACAAGTTCTTAAGTATCTGTCTAGATCAATCTTTGACGGATATGACCAAGCGAATATCCCAAAATCCCCTGAACATAGTTAATCTGAAATTTGGGTCAACTGATTTCCAATTCACCTCGCCTTAGGGAATTATCCCCTAGCAATTTCTGGTAATCTAGCATGCTGGGAATATGGGCAAAAATCCCAACACATCCCCCCTCTTGCCTAGATTTCTAGTGAGAAAAGGATCAGGGAATGAGAACACCGCTTCAGACACTTGATCAAATACTTCATTGGCTTAAGAAGAGTACGATTGTCAATACTCAACACTGCTTGGGACGACCTTTGGCATGCGGCTCTTTTCCTCTTCCTCCTCACTACCACCTACTCAGAGCGCGGTCCCCAAAATCTACTCTCATGCCAGGCTGATCAATTTACTCATGACAGATTTAGTCCCAGGATCCAGCTTTCTTCCTGTCAGGGCATATGACCCGCTGTCATATTCAGGATTCTTGGACTGGCGTCCTCTATTTCCTAATTTTCTCCTCATCCTAGACAGGAGACTCTTGCCATCAATGTTTGTTTTGCAGCCCAATTAAGAATATTTAGTTATGTTTGACCTTGTTATATCTCTCATAACCTCATGGCTCAAGTCATTCTTAATTCTTCTCTAGGAGAGCTTATCTCATTAATCTTGAGATTGATTTCTCCAAAATTTGAGCTTAATGGATTTTAGAGTGCATAATGTCGATTTTCACTAAAGTCCAACATCCCCCCTCTCATTCAGTCATATGTCA
>JAKSZP010004899.1:0-18511 GCA_022478985.1 Massospora cicadina
GGCGCATCCTTTGCCCCCAATGGTGAATTGAGTGGACACAGAAGCAGCCAGGGCATAAGACAAAGGCGCAGACATAAGATCTTCAGGGCCAGATAAGGGGCGTACTTTTGAAAGATCATATACATGGGTTGCATGCGATGGTTCTCCAAAACTTGCTCAACAGCTACAATGTGGTCAACAGTGGGAGCTTGGGCTGCCAGGACTATGCTGATTTCCACCTCCATCAACCGGTTATTTGAAGTATCCTGGAGTGGGGAAGATACTCCAGTGTGAGACTGGTCAAATGAACCATTATAGCCTTTTAAGACTCCTGAGGTGGTTAGCGCCAGCCCTATGTAAATCCTAGCTTTTGTTGTGAGGGTGTAACTGTAATCTTGTACTCTATCACACTTTGTGCATCTTCAGGGGCAATGGGTAGAATATTTAGGATCGTGGGGTTCAGCTCCCCCTCAAGAACATTCATCACCCTATCACCTGGCTCACCCCTGTTGTCAAGTCTCAACGCCTGGCTGTGCTAATGTAAGCAAACTAGGGGGCCCACAAAATCTAAGTTTACAGTGAGGTTAGGGCGATGAAGGGATGGTGGGTTGTGCCACCCCAGCTGATAGGAACTTCTGCAAGCTTGTAACCTGAGTATACCATGAACAACCGCTAAGGAGCACTTTTAAGAGGGAAAGTAAAAATTTTTTGGTGGCAGTCATTCAAAGCCAAAAGGTTTTGAACCACCTGCATTTTTATATTATAGGGTAGGGTAATAAAGTTAGGGACCCAGGGTGCCATGGAAAGACCCTGGCTTTTTATGTGGGTATGCCAAAACCCACAGGGGCAGACAAGGTCCACAAGGCACCACTGGTTTCAATGAGCTCTAGGTGGGTGCATTGGATGGGTTTTGGATGAGCTCCAACCCAGTGAATTGGTGTCCAGGCTGGGCATCTGGCTAATTAAAATAAGTATATGGAGACTCTCTTTCTGTTCAGCATAACTTTATGAGCAATTTGTATGTTAATAAAAAGTAAAACTTAATCGCCTGTCACAATTCTGCTATGACTGGATAATAAGCCCTATGTCCTTATGGCGGAATGGATGGGATCTGCCGAGTTTAATATGAGTAACGATTATTTGAGTGCCTCAAGATGAGGTGATATTGGGTTGTTGAGAAATCGCCCCAAATTAGGCAATTATGAATTTAATGAATAAATAGTTGCTGAAACCAATGAGATATAGCGAATTAAATTACTAAACCATGGAAGTGGTATCATCTGAAGTCGCTATGTTACAGGTGAGATGAGATGATTGAGAAAAGAAGGTTGTTAGTAGTTTAGAGTAAGCAAAACAGCGAGAATTCGCTTTATTGATTATATTGAATAAAAGAGAGTTGTGGGAGAAAGTTCTCAATATTTATTTTTAGTTTATTCTGTTTTTTCAAGGACAACAATCATCACATTGTTGGTCCTAATTGCTCAGTGGGTTGAACCCTGTGCAAAATCTCAGTGTATCTCTTGAGTACCGCCAATTTTATAACAGTGGTGCTCACTACAGGGGGTACATTGATCAATTTTAAAACAATAAAAACTCAGTTGCCAGCTATGTTGCATCCATGTTGTTTTAATAAATATTATACCCAACACTCTGTGTCAGTTGCCCTTGTGGAGCTGAAACTGGCATTGGACGCCGTGCTTAAAAAACAAGATGAGCTGATCCAGAAGGTTTGCTGTAATAAGCTGCCTCCATTTGATCATGAAGGGAATATTCATGGGTTCTTTAAGAGATTTGAAATTGCAGCTGAAGGAGTCTTGGATTGACAAAGAGTGAAACCGTTGATTTCTTCCTTGTATGTTGGAAGTGCTGATCAAGTCGTCTGTTATCTTTCAGGCAGTTCCATTACATACCAAGAAGTCAAAGAGATGGTGCTGTGTTTGTTCAGCAGAACTTCAAAGATGTAACAGCGGAAGGTCAAATTTTTGACCATTAGGTTTCAGCGGAATGAGACCCAGGCCTCATTTTGCTGAGCAATTTACAGTGGAAGCTCACGTGCTAATTGGGGCTGGAATTTTATCCAAATCTGATGTATGTATTGCGATGACTTCTGCTGTGAAGCCATACCATGAGTTACATAACATTTTGACACCATTGTTGGACAAAGATGTACCTTTGCTTAAAATTGTTCAGTTCTTGTGCCAAATACCAGCCAACTTCCATCCACCTAATACTGAGGGGAATTCTTCTGCTACAACCACTAAATCATCTTTCTTGGGGAACTTTTTCAGTACAGTTAGATTTCACCAAGCTATCCTCAGCAGTTAAATATCCACCCCATACCAGTTTATTGTCCCCATCCCAACTATCACCCTAAACCTGTTTATGCTGATCGTTTCCAGCCCAACTCTTGACATGGCATGTTTCACATTAATCAGGGTCGTGGGCCCTATGGGGTCATCTGTTTCAGATGCAGTCAACAGGGGCATCTGGAACAGTGGTGCCCTAATCAATAGGTCTCTTGTGTACAGCTGGAACAGTATGGCCAGGGAAAAGTCAGAGTAGAGTAGAGATGGGACTCTCTATCTCCGCTATACCAAACCCAAACGTCCCGCCTGAACCCAATTTAGAATATTCAGTGGAAGTTCCCTTGCACAATGAGCCAGTTTTATATCACCAGCCAGTGGGGGGTGAATGTTTTAACACAAGCGCAGTCTGCGGCTATGGCAGAAGAAGGGTCTCAATGCAGGTTGAGCCATATGCTTGCCAAATGTATAACCAAGTTTTCCCTGAAAAATCAGACCCCTCCTCAGATGCACCTTTCTTGAAAGCAGTAAGCGTCGCTCTTCCAGTAAAAACTATTCTAAAACAATACCTCAGAATTGGATAGGGGATTTCTTGTTTCCTTGGAAACATGGACTCCTTATATGTCCCTGTTATAAACAGTTGAGAAACGTCTTACTCCAAATGTACTTACTGCGACTGGTTGTAGCTAAGACCCAAGTCTGTGCCATCATAATACTGGTGCCCCATCAATATAGTCTCCACCAAATTGGTGGCCAGGTTGACATTAAAGCTGGATGTGGAACATCAGATGGTATACAGCACTGCTGGAGCGGAAAACATGGTCTCTGAGGGAGCATACAGTGCGCTTCTGTTGCAGTTTGGTTCTATTGTCATGGTAAGCCCCAGCTATAGTGTTACCAAATAGCAATTATGATCTGTTAATTGGAACTGCCTTCTTGCGAAACTATGGGGCTGTCATTGCTATGACAGATGAGACTTTTGAGATATTGGGTCAGCAAATCCCAATTTACTTCACCTCTATCTAGCGTAGTTCCAAATGATTTGGTGCGCATGGGAAATATCAATCTAGCTTATACTGATGGAGTAATCCCTGTGCGCTACCATCAGTTAAAGGGCAAAACTCGGGCCCTTTCCCAACAGATTTATGAATATCAAGGGCTGCCGCTCAGAGCTGCCAGACCTATGTCTATTCCATCCGGGCATCAAGTTATAGTGAGCACTGACTTGGTGATTGCAGTTTCAGAAGGACTTTATGGGGAAGTTATTGGGCCATATCAGCAATTGCGGTTTGAGCCCCACGTGGTTCCAGGCATTATATTACCAGGGCAGGGGAGATCAAAGTTTTTCTTGCAAATCTACAAATGGTACCACTGCAAATCTGCCGCCACCAAAAAGTGGCATTTACACTTAATCCCCATTGAGGAGGTTCTTTTGGCTCATAAATTTGGGTCACTGGAGGTATTTGGTCTGCCTTTCAAACCACAGCTAATGTTATGGCAGTTGTATCACACGATGAATAAATGGGGCTGGTGGAACCACAGAAGGATCAGGCAATCACTTTATTTCAAAAATATAAAGAGGTTATTTCTGTCAATGACCATGATTTAGGATTCACGCAGGGGTGGTTCATAGGCTGAACACTAGAGATCATCCTCCCATCAGGTCAAGGCCAATCTGCCAATCAAGGGTGGCCAAAGAAGTAGTAACCAAGTAAATTGACAAGCTATTAGATCAAGGGATGCTTGAACTGTTGAAGAGTCCTTGAGCTTCTCCTGTTCTTATTGTAAAAAAGAAGGACGGTACTAACCGTGTAGTAATTGACTACTTAAAGCTCAACAGCATCACAAAAAGGACTCATATCCCTTACCGCAGATTGATGATGCTTTGGATCAGCTAGGGGAGCTCATTTCTTTTCAGCAATGGACCTGATCTTGAGCTACTGGAAAATCGAGTTGCCACTGGAGGAGCAGGAGAAGTGCGCTTTAATCACATCCAAAGGTCTTTTCCAACCAACCTGGATGCCACAAGGGCTGTGTAATGCTATAGCTACGCTTTAATGGACGATGGACACTATTCTATTGGACCTAAAGCTTTTGTGCGTCTTTGTATACCTTTATGACATAAATGTTTTCTTCCAAACCTTCTCTGAACACCTCGACCATTTAGAAGCAGTATTCCACCAGCTCTTTGATGCCAACATCAAGATTAAACCCTGGAAATGCCATTTCTTTAAGGACCAGATGGAGTACCAGGGGTTTGTGGTTGATGCCACAGGACTGAGACCCCAACTGGCCAAGGTGGAAGCTATTCAACATATGACTCCATCCAACAGCAAGCAGTATATACAGGTCTTTTTTTTGTAATGGTCAGATATTACCAGCGCTTCATCCCTAACTTCAGCTGTATTGGGGGCCCACTATTTGAGTTATTAAGAAAGGACACCATGTTTGAAGGGATGGAACATCAGCAACGCACTTTTGATATGCTTCAAATGGCGTTGGCCAGTGCGCTGGTGTTATGCTATCCCAATTTAAAAAATAGTTCAATGTTCAGATGGATGCATCCCTTTTCTCTGTAGAGGCAGTCCTATCCATAAAAGACAAGGAAGGAGAAGAGCACCTCATAGCATACTGTAGTTATAGTTTTAATAGCCATGAGCACAATTATACTGTGACCAAGCGGGGGTGCTTGGTGATGATCTACGCCTATAAGCAATTTCAGGTATATTTGTATGGGGTGAAATTCAAAGTTGTAACAGATCATGCCTCATTACGCTGGTTACAGAATCTTAAAGATCCTGAAGGGCGTCTGGCCTGATGGGCTCTTAAACTGCAGGCATACAATTTCGAAATTCTTCAACCCAGAGCAAAACACCAAAATGCTGATTGTTTATTGAGATTACCCATGATTGCAGTTATGGCGGATCTGAGTGATATAATGTTTAATAAGATGCTTAGCGGCAATTACAAAGATGAACCGCCTCCAGTCATCAAGGTGTTGGATGGAATAAGGGCCAATACGTTCCAGAAACTGGGGAATTATATAAGTGGATAGGGGACACTACCGTGAATATCCCAAGACCTTTCACCCACCCAACTGTTATCATGAGCTCACATAGAGTTGTCAGGCATGGTGGCGTATGAAAGACATTGGAATTATTATGGCTTCAGTATTACTGGGAAACCATAAAATTTGATGTGCTTGATACTATCTCCTCCTGAGACCAGTGCCAAGTGAAAAAGCTGTTCTACCAGAAGACCTCATACTGGTTAGTGAAGCCACACTTTGCTTGGCATATGGTTTCCCTAGATGTTGTAGCCCTCTGCCAATGTGAGCTAATCAGTCCAAGTACATTTTGGTGGCAATTGACCACTTAACCCAGTGGGTTGAAGCCAAGGCGATATGAGACTTAGGGGCAGTCACAGTGGCCAAATTCATAATGGAATGCATTATTCAGCGGCATGGCTGCCCTCAGTTACTCCTTACTGATAACAGAACTAACCTTACTTCCCACATCCTTCCAAAGCTTAATGAGCTAATGGCCATCCAAGGGGTTTTGACAACCCCATACCACCTTGAGTCTAATGGAATGGTGGAGCGGGTCAATGGGACCTTAGTGAACATACTCCAAAAATTAGTAGCGGATTGACCCTCAGATTGGAGTTCCCTTTTGTCCACTGCCATCTTTGCTTATATATTAGTTATTATTCTGCTACAGGAATGAGTCCCTTTCAATCGGTATATGGCCAACACTCTGACCTTACAGCGCTGCTATACTCCTGTGTAGAAGATACTGTCAGAATGGATCCCCAACGTTATTTGATGACTCTAACTGACACCTTAATCAAGTTGCAAACCAAAGCATACTCGTTCAGTTTAGCCAAGAAGATTAAGACTCAAGCTGCTGTTCAGGTATGGCGTAGCGGGTTAGCACAGTTCAAAGATGGGGATATGGTGCTATACCATGATTGACATAGTTTTGGGTGGAAACACAAGTTGGCCATTATCTGGATTGGGCCATTCAAAGTTATCAAGAAGAAAGGTATGGATACATATACTATCAAGGACCCCACTAGCAGTCAGATCATCAACCAGGTGCATGCAAAGTTCCTCCGGGCGTATAAGCAGTAGGAGCCTTATTATCCAGTCAAAGGGGGGGTTAATGTCACAATTCTGATACAACTGGATGATAAGCCCTATGTCGTTATAGCAGAATGGATGGGATCTGCTGAAATCTAATATGAGTAACGATTATTTGAGTGCTTCAAGATGAAGTGATATTGGGTTGTTGAGAAATCGCCTCAAATTAGACGATCATGAATTTAATGAATGAAAAGTTGCCAGAACCAATGAGATAAAGCAAATTAGATTACTAAGCCACGGAAGCAATATCATCCAAAGTTGCTATGATATAGGTGAGATGATTTGATTGATAAAAGAAGGTTGTTAGTAGTTTTGAGTAAGCAAAACAGCAAGAATTCGCTATATTGATTATATTAAATAAAAGAGAGTTGTGGGAGAGAGTGCTCCATATTTATCTGAAGTTTAATTTGTTGTTTCAAGGACAAAAATCATATTATTTTTGGTCCTAATTGCTCAGTGGGTGAACTCTGTGCAAAATCCTTTGGTGTATCTCTTAAGTACCGCCAATTTTATGACATCGCCCACTGTAGTTTTGCTCCAATGTCATCGGATTCCCCGCCAGCTGCCCCAGTGTGGGGCAGCAGCAAAACTCACCCTGCCATTTTCCATCCAACAGGAAAATGCGCTCAGACTGGTTCACCCAGTCATAACAAAGCCCTGGGACAATTCATTCCTCCTGAAGGATCTTGATGCCCACCTCACTCAAACCCAAATGGTGCCCCACTGCCTCCTGGTGCTCTCTCAGAGCAACATGCATTTCAGCCTTAGGGTTGAATATGGGAAACTTTTCCAATACAATGACCAAGCCATTATCAAAATGGCCCAAGTGGTGATGAAACTCACCTGTTTTATTGACTTCTGCCCCTATAAGGGGTATTTCAACTTGGCTTCACTTGTGAAGCTGGTACTGCACTGCAGCAACGGTGCACCTGGCCTTCCATGATACACCTCTCCCAACAACACGGACCCAGCTTTCAGCTGACACCACCCTGGTGGTTCAGTTCACTGGTTTGCCTACCCACCTTCCCCCTGAGGTGCTTCACCAGGAGCTGATGGAAGGTTTGGCAGCCTATGGCTCCATCCCCAATTTTCAATTTGTGGTCCCAAATGGGGCCACACGCCTCACTGGGCCTCAGATGTATGCCACAATCAGCCCTAAAATGAACAAAATTGCCCCATTGATTCCCCCTCACACCGCTATCCCCTCTGCCCCCACCCATCTGTTCTGGGCCTGTGTTGAGGGTGGACAGATGATTTGTCCATCTTGTTTTGAGTTAGACCACTCAAAATGCAAGTTTCCATATCTAGCAGCTTCTGACAGCGCTGATAGTTCATCTGATGGCCACCAATCTGCCATTCACCCTGCGCTAATTCCAGCATGGGGTATGATCCTACCTCCCCCTCCCCCAAAGCCTGTTGCTGCAGCTGCACCTGCAGCCACCAATCAGACCCCACCTTGCCCCAGTGCCACACATGATTTCTCAAATCAAGTGCAGGATTGGACCTCAGTTTGATCCCATGCAACACCCAACAAATCAACCAATCCTCAACCATACATTAATTCCCCAATTCAATTTTGCCAGAATCCATGGGAGTTTTTGGATGAAATTGATGAATCAAGTAATATCATTGAAGAACTATTGCTGCAAGTCAACCAGTTCTGTAATACAAAATGGGATGCAGAATTCCCCCCTCATTTATATGCCCAAAGCCAAACGCCGAACCATTTCACAGCGACCACCAGCTTGCAGTAGAAGCAGCCACCACACCAGATTGCCACCCCCTCCACAAAGCTGCCGCTAAATCAGTGGCAGCGCTTGCAGGAGGAGTTCCACCTCCTGTTATCCCCAACAATCTTACTCCAAAAAGTAAGATTAATGTAAAACAACTACACAAAGATGTCACCGATGCTATCCAGAACATGGTAACTGTAGCATGAAATCCAAAAGCTAAGATTACCCAAACCAACATTGCAACGTTTGTTAAACTACCAGATGTCCATATTAAAGCCAAAAAGCTTTAGCTGAATATATTACTGCCATTTTATGGTTGGCAATTACTTGGAAGTACCAATCATCAGTGATATCAAACCACATACTGCTAATGCCCTTGCTATCTGCCTTGGTATGCACCCTACTCTGGGAAGAGATAGCTGCTGCTGAAGATGAGCCCCTGATCCCCCCTCCCCTTCCGCCATGGAGGGATAAGCGGTTTCTGCTGCCCACCTGGTTATTTGTTTTGTTTGGTGTGGTTCATTCAATCGCTCATTTGGGCGTTTTGTTTGAATCAATTAGTTACATTATTTTAGTTTAAGTTTTTATTTTGGTAATGTCCATCCCCTGGTCGGCTTACCTCAGTTAAATAAAAATTAACTATCTGGAATGTATTTCAGATATCAATTTTTAATAATTAAAATGGGAAACAATAATAATAATATACCCAACACCCTACTATTAGCAGGGTGCTGGGTTATAGGCTGGAAATGGGGGAATAGCTTCTAAGCTGAATCACAATTGGGGACTAGTTTATTTGAAAATTGTTTGATAAATGGATCTGATCCCCAATTTTGCCTCGATAGTGCTGGCCAAGGTTTCCAAGCTATTCTCAGGGCAATTTACTGACTTCCAAAAGTCCAAACTCACTTTTTTGATTCTGGAATGGGGTCAGGTTCAAACCCTATTTTTGACCCCCTTTTCCTCAACTTTTTGCTCAGATTTCACTTTCTGGGTAAGTTTCCCCTTTCAGATTAACTTCAGGTCGAACCACCAGTTGGGGACAGGGACTGGGGACTAAGATGGGGGCTTCTGAATTCTCCTGAAGTCCTCACAAAGTTACTTAATTTTCACTTTCTGGGTAAGTTTCCCCTTTCAGATTAACTTCAGGTCGAACCACCGGTTGGGGACAGGGACTGGGGACTAAGATGGGGGCTTCTGAATTCTCCTGAAGTCCTCACAAAGTTACTTAATTTTCTTCAGATATAACTTTGCAGACTTTGATACCAGGATGGGTTTGGGTTGGGGGTAAGGGGGAGGGGTATATGGCAAACAGAGCGGGGCAGCAGCCTTCCATCTCTCATCTGGGGTATGCCTAGGTCAGAGATCTAGGTAAGAAAGGCCTTGGGATCTGAACCCTTTTTAGTTCTAAAGGGGTGGACACTTTGGACCAGCTTGATGGCTGGCCCCTGAGGCCTTACAGAAGCTTTGAGAAGTATATTTGAATTTTAGAGATTTTACTTGGTTTATCAGAAGACAAAGCCACCTTAAGCATCGTTACCAGTTTGTCTAATTACTACTATAGAGGAGGCTTAGGACTATTCCCACACTCATTGGGTGGCAGGCTATTGATGGCCCATTCTGAGGATCTGGACCTCCAATACCCCCATCAAGACCAGTTCCAAGTGCCAGATAAGCAAAGCTGAGTTTACCTGAGCCTTTTCACATCTAGGTCCAACCTTTGGTTTAGTCCCGAGCCCCACCATGTCACTTGCATCCCACTATTGCCAAGTTAACTCAAAGCATGTTCTGATTTGTCCGATAGCTGTTTCCAAAGGTCTAGACCTGAGAGCCCACCACTATGGCCTCAACCTTACCAATCTGGAAGATTGAGGCTATGTAGCAGTCTGACAAGGTTTTGACCATTATGATATTTATATCAAACTATTGGGTGGCCAACTTTAAAGTTCAAGGGGGTAATGAATATAGTCAGGGTTCAATTCACCTCCCGTTAGTTGGTACCTGAAAAGATAATGGGGAAGGTTGTGACTTGGAGAAGACCCTCAGGTGACTCTCCCCCTAAAAGTTACCCCACCGCCCTTTGAAGGCCAAGCCTAGGTTGGATGGTGACGTTGGGTGGGTCGTTGGGCTAAGCAAGGGGTTTTAATGGATTAAAAGCCGAACCGATTGCTTATCCAGGCCACGGGGGTACCCCGCGCCAAGCCGAGAGCAACCATTCATACGGCACGCCAGCCAAGGGGGTTCACGTGAGCAGTGAGATTAGGAGCGGGAGGGGGTTTCCGAGGCCGAGGTCTGGACCGCCGCTCACCCGGGTCAGGTTGCGATGGACGTGCTCGAGCTCGGCCGCGAGGCTCGCCTTGTGATCCTCGAACTTGGCGAGGGCGTGCGGTAGAGTTTCTTGCGCCGGCGCGTGCCCGTCGTCGGGGAGCAGGAGGGAGGTGATCTCGAGCGCGCTCTCGAGGCACGTGGCGAGGAACTTTTCGGCGACCCAGAAGGTCGCGTCGCGGAGGGCGAAGCGGAGCATCCACCCCACCGCCTGGCGCTGAGCGTGCAGCCGGAAAGGGATTCCGCCCACCTCCGACCTGGCGAGGGTGGGATCCTCGAATGGGTCGCACGTGAAGGCGGCCCGGATGGATTGGTGGCCGGCCCGGGCCAGGCTATCGTGGGTGTAGGAGCCCAAGTTGGCGATGAAAAGCGACACCGCCAGGTAAGCCGAGCACGCGGTGCGGCTCGCGCTTTTGGTTGGCCTACGCCGGGCCAGCAGGGCGCCGATCGCCCGAAGCTTGGCCAGCATCCTGAACATCTCGTTGTAAGCCGATAGCATCCCACCGTCAATCACGTGGTCGACGGGTGGGATGGGGGAGAACGCCAGCGTAAGGCCGGCAAAGAAGTCGCCGCCAGCTCGGGGTTCGTAATTGAATTCGAACAGCTTGGCGATGGGGAGGGTGCGTCGAAGGTCATGGCCCGCGACGGCCCCATCCAACGCGGCGTTGAGCCTCCCCAGGATCGTTTCCGCAGCCACGTCGGTATCCAACCGCAGCGCATCGGCCAGATGGGGGGCGATGGCCGTTACGAAGGGGCCGTAGGAAAGGAGCAGGAAACCTTGGATCAGATCCAGATGCTCACCTAGCCCCCCACCGTTGACCAGGTGCCGATGGACGGCCAGGTCGATCAGCCGGCACTGGTCGGCGACTTTGCGCTTGACGCAGGCTTCAACCATCATACCTAATTCAAAGAGGCACTCGGAAGCTGGGCCGCAACCCAGGCCGGGTTGGAAAGCTTCGCCGGTGCCGATGAGCTGATGCATGGCCAGCATGTTGCCATCGGCACACCCCACCAGCGACGAGATGGGCGGATCGGAAAAGCGATCGCCCGTGGGACCGCCCTCGGAAGGTAGCCCGACCTTCGCGGGGTACCCTTGGCAGGCGTAAGGGTAGGAATTGAGGGGATTTTGAACGGGATCGCCCGTCCAAAACCCCGCGATGGCTTCCGACATACGGGCACAGTGGGCTTTCCAGGTATCGGTGGAGCTAGACCGGTTGGTTATTTGGCTGGAGGCTTTAACGATACCTTTGGAGCGCCTCATCCGAGAAATGCAGGGCCAGGAAAGGGGAGCTCGGCGGGGGCTCCAGAAAGAAGGGGTGCCTTGGGCTGTGAACCCTCAGGATCCCGAGCGCAAAGACCGAGTCGGCCATCCGTCGAACCAACCCAAAGTCCAACAGCGACTCGGGGAAGTGGGGGTCGGAGCGGCCGCCCGCCAAGCAAAACTCCCCAAACGGGTCATCCCGGGGGGCAAGGCGGCAGGAGAAAGCGCAGCCGCGGGACTTGTGAGGGATGCACAGCGCATCGGCGACCCACGTCAAGTAGGGGGAGCACGCCTGGGCGTACAAATTATAGAACACCCTGAGGGGAAGCGATAGAGGATAGGTCATGTGGCGCCCGATAAAGCGGTACAGGCGATCGATCAAAGCCGCACCCCCGGGAAGGCCCAGGTACGGATGGGGCCCGCCAACCTCTTTTGCGGCCGTCCCCAGCACGCTTGAAGTGCGGAAGAAGCTGTCCAGGGCCAGTAACGCTTCGAAGCTTGCCTGCAGCCGGTCCCACACCAGCAGCAGCGCTCCCAAGTTCAACCCGGGCGCGACGCCAGAAAAGGCCGACAGGGTGACAGCGTCCACGGCGCGCAGATAACTCGCCAGCGCCGTCCCAAAGGATGCCCCGACGACGCCGTACGCCTGGGGCGGCTCCCGGTACCGCGCGCTCACCAGGCTCAAGACTCTACGCAGGCCACCAAAGCTAGCAAACCTCCGCAGAGCACTCACAAGGCTCTTCGGTTCGAAGGGCGCGGACCCCGACGCCTTGGACGTTTGGTTGACGACCGCCGGGCTTAAATCGATACCGAACTGGAAGGTGAGGCTATCGTAGGCGAAGACCGCGGACCCAAAGCCAAACAGCAAGGTCTTGAGGCTCCGTAAAAGCAACTCCGAGTCCAGCGCAAGGGTGCTGAAGGGTCAGCCGCAGTTTACATGTCCGTTACCCGTCAGTTTGACAATTGGGTTCTACCTCAGCTCCAGGTTAGAAAAGATAAAGATTAGCCTAAAGTGGAGTTGATGGGAAGTTTGAGACTAAAAAGCGGTCCCCTCGGTGGAACGGGAGCTCCACAGGTTATTTTTACGAGGTTCGCCCAAAAAATCCTTAACCGCCTAAATCCTCCCCAGTTGGCTTACCCAACCCATCAAACCCACCGGCTCAGGTCCGATGGGAACCCCGATGGGAACCCCGATGGGAACCCCCCTACAACTTTAGGCCAACCTTAAAAGGCAGGGGCATCACAAGCCCAACCATCCCGTGGCGGAATCACACTCAACTTCTTATCCAAACTTAAACGAAACCAAGTAGCAAACTTACCCTAAAACGACCAACTATTCATCCCCAAATGCAACCCAAACCCCTACAACGGAACTTACCTTCAAACCCACCGGAACCCAGCTCGGCCAGCCTTGACGGACTTCTCGGGCCACCGCGCGCGGTAAACTGGTATGCAAGGTTAGCCTATAAAGCACCCACCTAACCAGAGAACCACCATACAAAGTTTAATTTAAACCCAAGCTAAAGTTCGCTCGACCCCATAAACCCCACCTCCCCAAATAAACCCCCGCTGTATTTAAATAGTTTTACTCGGCATGCCAATCCTGTAAGCAGACGAAGCTACACCCACCTCACTTTAAATACTCAAAGCAACCAACTTTCGCCGATTATCAACCCACCCCAAGCTTTCGCCGATTATCAACCCACCCCAAATACTCAAAGCAACCAGCTTTCGCCGATTATCAACCCACCCCCTTAAAGCTTGCCTCAAGAGCGAACCCGCCAGCCGGATTTTACAACCCATTTCGGATAAAAATCCCAATGCGAAGCTTAAATTGGACACTTAAGACCCCTTCACCCTCATATGTTACCCAACCCTTAAAACTTTTTACGTGGAGTATAAAATTTATCCAAAAAGCAAACATCTCCCAGCTCCGGTGCATCCCCGACCCCGTGCCATGTTACGCACCCCTAGAGGCTAACCCGGCGAACGACCCAAAGAATCGTACCAGAGTGCCAACCCCAATCCACCCGAGCACCAAAATTACCTCGTCCGCGGCATTTAAGCCCACCCCGCGCTCCCGGGCGTGGTTTGGCGGGCCGTTAAGCCCCCCGCTCGGCGGCGGGGGCCTCGCGAGGGAGGCCAACACCCCCTCGACGGGGCATAGGGCGGGCCTTCCACCGGGGAGCTCGGGGATTGAAAGTTTCCCGGGGTCGTCCCTAAGGTGGGTGGGCAACGTCACGGACCCTACTCAAACGTTTAGTATCGGGCGGCCGCATACCCATCCAGAGCCCACCTGGCCCAAGTTCCCCACCCCCAACTGCATCAGTAAAGGGATGGTGAAGCTTAGGTGGGGGTCGATGCGGTTGTTTATAGACACTCCACGTACCCGCCTTACCCTTTTTTAACCCCACCAAAAATTCCCGAACCCCTATGGCCTCCTAAAAGTCACCGGCCCGTTCGGCGATAGGGGCTACCGAGGCTAGGAATACCCCACCTTATAAAAAAACCTCATCGCCCTAAGAGTTGTGAGCCAATGGTGGCACCAACGCGGCGAGGTTCCAAACGACGCCAAAACCGGGTTGCCGGGGAAACCCACCGTTACACCCTATTACAAATAACTTAAAATCGCCCACCGTTACGCCCTATTACAAATAACCCAAAATCGCCCACCGTTACACCCCTATTACAAATAACCCTAAGCACCCGAATCGAGATCGTTTCCCCTCGCCAAAGTGAAAGTTGGGAGGGGAGCTACCCAACCGGAAGATGGTATTACCCGAATCGCGTATTAGCGCACCGAACAGGGTATTGGACTGGCGCCGCAATACCCGATCCCCAGCGACGTTCGCCAGGAGGGTTTCGACCCGTCGGAAGGGGTCTAAAATTATCGTTAGCCGTTACCCCAAACGTTAAAGTTGGCGGAGGGATTCCGGCCGATAAGTGTCGCAGCATCCCGCTCGGTTAATATTTTAAACATGAAGAACGTAACGACGCGTCGAGCCAATCCGATCGGCAAGCGCCCATAGGCCGATAGTTCAGCTGGAGCGAAGCCAAAGCGAACGCCAAACGAAAAAAAAACTAAAGCTTTGGGCACCACTAGCGCTAAAAAACTAAAGCGTAACGTCGAAACCGAACAAAGGAAGGTCAACGACCAACCCCAAAGCTAACCAACAACGGTTTAAACCAAACCAATTTACCGTCTGGCACCTCATTTAAAACCGCGGCCATAAACTTCTCACCCGAACGTAACCCCACCCCAAAGTTGGAACCTTCCCGACCTCGCTTTAACTTTAACGGCCCCGGTGGGGAACCTTGGGCGGTACCCCACCCCAAATCACCCTCGAGGTACTGGTACGGGGAAGTTACGCCGCCAACGTCAAACTGAACTTTACCCTCAAACCTAAGGTCGAAGTTCTCGGTATAGAAGCCCATCCTAAACTTTTTTTCAAAAAAATATTATTTCACTTGAGTCGGTTACCTACCCTAAGATCAATTTTTATAACGGATAAGCTGGATTGAACCTTCCATCCATTTTAAATTTATACCCTCGGCTTTTAACTTTAAAAAGTCAAATTCGATTCCATCAGGTTGACCCGATTGAGATTGGTTAATCTATATTAACTCTCTATAAAAGTTGAGGATCCATCAAACTTCCAACCCAGTTTTAGACTGGATCCGAAATTAATTGACTTAAGCTTACACCGTTGTGAAACTGCCGAGATCAATCCATCGGCGGATGTTCCCACCCTTGCCCTAACCCTATAGCCTTTTATCCTTGCCCTAACCCTATAGCCTTTTATCCTTGCCCTAACCCTATAGCCTTTTATCCTTGCCCTAACCCTATAGCCTTTTATCCATTTTCATCCGCTCTCCCTTCGCCACCCCAAAATCTCCTTTTTTAGTACTAGATGGTTCCCAAAATCTCCTTTCCCTTTAAAAAATTCTCAATTGAAATTGATCGGGTATAAAAGCCCACTCCCAATTTCCAAAAGAGTATCAGAAATACTCTACACCTACCTTTTCCTATCGTTGTTTCTTTTGCTTTACCCTCACCCCAACCATTCAGAGATTTTGGGATGAATGCCCCATTACAAACACTTTCCAACAACGACCGGTATGTTTGATAATCCCAAGATCTGAGGTATCAAACAAACCTTAAGTTGTGAAGAATCCAGGATTCCTGAGCTCTCAAAACAACAGTTATGAAAAGCCCAGACTTATCAAAGACCTTTAAAAATTTTGTAACTCCAAACCCATGGTATAAAGGGGTTTCTGGGCCAAATAATATATGTTTTGTAACAGGAAACTGAGCACAGGTGGTCTTGGGAGGAAAAGCGTCTGGCAAAAGGTGCCAGAAAAAGGTAAAGTAGCCTACCAAAGGAATCAATATCCCACGTAGTCTCAGCTATGTTTCCCTTAAATCCCTTATATAAAATACACACCAAACTGATGCCAACCATCAGGGGTACGAGTACCTGAGGGTTGGGGTAGGTAGCATAAGAGATGTGGTGTCAGCAAAACAAGACATGCTAGAGTGAGTGGATTAGGTTGCAGCATAAGAAAGTTTTACACCCAAGATGGGGGGTTAGACCAGCGCAGTAAAAAGGGTCTGGCCATCATGAAGGTTTCAACCAAGGTCTCCTTAATGAAAGTAAATGGAAAAGCATGTGAAAACTTGTGTAGATAATCACTAACCTTTATTTAAATTTAACTGTTTACCTGATAGAAAAAACCCTTTCCCAGACTGGCCTAAAAATTTAGAGGGAAGGTTTGTGATGGTATAAAAAATGTTTAACAAAACCCAATCCAAGCAGTAAAATTTTCTTTTAGCAAAATTAGAAATTCATGAACTTGGCCAAATTATGCAACTTTGTAACCTGTGATTTCTGAATTTTGGGGTTGGTTTATGCCAGGTTTTATGCCTCCGGAGAGCCATCTCCCTCAGCCCTGGGTGGCAAAGCCAGACCCCATTTCTGGTCAATGAGCTTGGAGAGGTCTTCAGTCACCTTTAAGGGTTCTGGCCTTGACTCCAAGGGCCTATTAAACTTAGCTTTGGTAGGGTGTCCAACTCTAGGAATATATCACTAACTGTGACATCTTTCATCAATTTTACTTCTTTGCAGGCCAATTCATATACTTTAATTGATTTTTGCATCCATACAGGCTGTAACGGATAAGGCTGCACTTGATCTGCACATTGCTTCAGATCAGGCTGCACTAAATCTGCACATTACTTTGATAGGAAGGGCCTTGAATAGGAGAGAAATGTCAGAGGATGATTCAAGGAAGTTGGAGTTGGTGGTGAGTTGGATGGGGAGTTGTTGGATTGAGGGTGAAAGATTTGACATTCTGATACTGAGATGCATCTGAGAGAATATGATGTCAGGGTTACAAATGGTGTAGATGATGATCCGGTGGGATGAGAAGTCTTCATGAGTGATGTTTTGGATGGTGTTTGAGAGAGCCTAGCGTAGAAGAGGGAGCATATTAGAAGACCAGCAGAGCGTTATTTATTAGAAGATGGTTGGGTCTGAATGGCTAGTTTCATCTTTTAAAAAAATCAGAAAATTCAAATAAATCGCTTGCTATTATAAATCATACTTTATTAAACTTATATTATCAGATTGAAGTGATGAGCTCAACTAGTGAGCTTGGTGTGGCGTTGGCATCATTCTCAGCCCTCTCATGGAGCCAAACTCTGCTGTTGATATGCAGCATCATGGGAACAGTGGTGAAGGAATATGTGGCAACAATGAGGCATGGTGGAAGGGTTTAAGATGGGCTTCTGTGGGCCCATCCCTAGTATGTTCAGCAACATGGCTCTAACTACCCAATTCCTTTGTAGCATATTGGTGCAAGCCTTCCTGTTACATTAGACAAAACTCAAATACATTTTTTGGTCTTGTGGGAGCCCCAAGAAGAGATGGTGGTCCCAGGAGGGGAGGAATGGTATTGCCATGCCTTGACAGTGGTAGTGGTGAGTTTCTCATTAATATTCATGATAAGAGAGGTTGTTCAGGTATATGGCACAAGACTGAGGTATAACAATCAATGATTGTACATAAATATCATAAGGTTGGGAATTATGAGATTTGTGTGTGTCAATAGTTGCAATTCCATTATTCTGAGTAGGATTTTCCTATTTGGGTCAATAATGGAATAAATTAAAAAAACACTTATTTGATTGGTTGTTCATTCTGAGGTTCACCTCTGTTTCTCCGCCAAGTTGCCTGGATGCCATCAATTCTGGAGGCTTTTGCACCCCTTATTACCCACAATTTATTTAGCCTTTTTAGGAAGTATTTCAAAGCAAGGTCAGCTCTAATGGACCTCACTTTGGAATTCTATTCTGACTCTGAGTCTACTTCCAATAAAGGCCACTATTTGCAGGACTTGTTTTATTTAATTATTTTTATTTAAAGCAGGATTAGGGGTTGTTGAATTTGGGTGTCTGCTTCAGAGGGCTGGTTCTTCTTTGAGGGTGGGATGTGGTTTCAAGCATCTATTGTGTGAGGACAATAGACAGGATGGTGAATTTAGATTTATGATATAGCTTTTTGGTAACACTTCAATTGTATACCTGGTCATTTCACTTGGATGATGGCACGCTGCCCTGATCCTACTGATCCCAAGTGAAAATTGACTTTAACATAAAATAAAGTAATAATGAAAAAGTTTATAAGATAAATTATAAACTTAATCCAGAAGTTAAAGGATATTTTTATTAGTGTAAATGCAAGGGTTATTTATAGGGTTTAATGTT